>JAQZBX010079738.1:0-13948 GCA_029593785.1 Cabassous unicinctus | reverse complement strand
GTTCAGCAAAGTGGCAGAATACAAGGTTAATATGCAGACTTAGTTCTAAGGTATTTTCTTCAGATGTTTCTCTTGTTTAAACTATTCTTCCAGTAATGTACTTGTGTAATAGCTCCATTTGCTTGAGACATTGCTCTAAATATCCCCTCAGTGAGGCTTCCCTAATCACTACATTAAATATAGCATCCTTATCAGTACTTCTGTTCTCCTTATCATACTTTATCCTTTCCTTTTAAATAGTAATTATCATCTTCTTAGCATTTAACAGACATATTTATTATATTTCTTGTTTCTAGTCTGTCACCACTATATTGTAAAATCCAAGATGGCAAGGATCTTTTTCTATTTTGTTTAGTAATATATCATAAACCAGTTGTAGAGTGATTGGAATGTAACAGAAACTTATTAAATATTTGTGATGGTTGCCATTATTAAGTTGAATTTGAAGATAATACAGCATAGGTCCTAACACTAAGGCATGATGGCTTCCATAAGAATTCTTAATTTTATGTTTTCATTTGCATGAGGATTTCAAAATACCTATATTTTGAATGATGATCAACTTATATATCATGACTGATAATATAGAAGAACCAAACATTGCTGCATTGTGGTTGGAGGCTAAGACATGAGCAGCGGTGAAATAAGTAGGTAAGAATCACAGTTTGAAATTGGTGAATACCCAAAAAGGATTATCTTCCTAAACATATCTATACCTGTGAGTGTGGTACTCTTCTGATTGTATTAGATTCACTTTAAATCACTTTGTTAGATTGCTTTTAATTGAGCTACTTCAGTGAGGTGTGACTCAGGTTGAGTCTCCACCTTCTTGCTGGGCCTTATATAAATGGAAACACAGAGACACACAGAGAAAAAGGAAGCTGTCATTTTTTATCCTGCCATGTTAGAGAAAGGAGAAGAGAGAGAGAGAGAGAGAGAGAGAGAGAGAGAGAGAGAGAGAGAGAGAGAGAGGGAGAGGGAGAGGGAGAGAGAGGGAGAGAGAGGGAGAGAGGACTCAAAGTTCACCTACATCTGCAGAAATGCAGGGAATCCACCAGAGGCTGAGAGAGGTTTCTGAGTCTGGAACCAGTAGAGCACAGAGGCATGGATAGAGGCTCTAGAGGGGCTGGTCTCATGGAGCAGTTCAACACTAAAATCACCAGCCCTATGCCTGGTCACCCACAGCTGAGCTCCAGGAAATGTTAAGCTCAGAAGGGAAGGCAGGTACCTTGGCAGAGATTGGCAGCCATCTTGATTCACCACATGGCAGGAACCCAGAATCACTAGTAGCTGACTTTGGTGAGAAAACATCTCTGATGGTGCCTAGATTTGGACATTTCATTGCCCTGGAACTGTATCCCTTTACACCAAATAAAATTCCCATTATAAAAGCCAACCGACTTCTGGAACTTTGCATCAGCAACCCAGTGGCAAACTAGGAGTGTGAGTAAAGGATTTGCATCAAGTGGATGTTGAATGATTGTGGAGTGCATGAGAAAGATTTCACAGTAGTTTAGATTGAGAAAATTCTTTCTAATATTAATGGACCAAAGTCAAAATTGCCTTTACTCCTTCTCTGAGTAATATTTATATGTGGCAATTTTCCTATAACAAAACTATAAGGCTAGCCATCTTAAATTACTTTCATTAATTTACATTTTAATGGTGTTATAATTATTTTTTGTAAATTTGTTTAATATTACATTTTTGTATGAATTATGGTTATTAGACATTTGTAACTCTTTTTATGTTTGCCTCCATAATAGTAATATATTTTAAATCATTTACTTTAAAACTGGAACCATGAGATTATTTTTTCCTTTAAAGCAGTTCTATATATCATTCAAAATTAAGAAAATCCAACCTATCCTTCTGAATAGCATTTGTGTATAAGAGAGTAATTTATTTAAGTATGGTGTGTATGCTTTAGAAAAATCAAAACAAAACATAAGATGGATTGTGGGGAGATGGGTCAGATTAGGCAGAGAAGTCTCAACTTCCTCACAAAAACAACAGAGAAAGAGTCAAAAGCTGCCTGAGGCTCCTGCTTTAGGAGTTAGCAGACCCGGACAGTGCTTCACAACATCCAGGAGGGTGAGGGACAGAGAGACAAAGAACCTGAAAGAACAAACTGTGAGTTACTACAAGTCTGGGCTCCAGGGAAGGGCTCCCATTCCCCAACCCCAAGAAATTAAGCTGGGTTAAAGCCCCTGGCTCATTGCAGCTGAAAGGGGAACAAACATTTTCTTCCCTGTCAGCTCTTACAAGGGAAAAGAGAGGGATAGTTGGGGGGCTTGTCTTCAGTAAATTCAGCCAGTGGAGCACACTTTGAATCTCAGCTCTGGCCAGACCAAAACTAAAGAAAACTGAGAGAGATACATCTCTGTGGAAAAGTGTGCCAACAAATGCAGTCTTCTGGCTGTTCTGGAAATTGAATGGACAAAAAATGCACTTGGGTCTCTCTGTTCTATAAATTATGGGAGAAAATTTGCACACCATTAGTGAGTCCTTGGCATGATTTGATAACTTAAGCTTGGCAATTTTAAAGACTTAGGATAAGTTGAATCAAATATCACAGAAGACCTGTGAAAAAATAATAACAATAAAAAATAATAATAAAGAAAAATGATAATGAGAGTAAATTCACCAAAATAGTCAGATGCCTAGACATCAGCAAAAAATTACAAGCCATAGTAGGAAACAGGAAGAGATGGCTCAGCCATCTCTTGGCCCAATGGAACAAACCAAATATCCTGAAGAGATACAGGATTTAAGACAATGAATGATAATCACAAAACTCTCCTAAATCAATTTTAAGAATTGAATGCTTGGTTCTTTGAGAAGATCAACAAAATTGGCAACCCCTTAGCTAAACTGACAAAGAGAAAAAGAGAAAAGACACAAATAAATAAAATCAGAAATGAGAGGGGGAACATTACCATTGACTCCACAGAAATTATAGACTTTGTAAGAGGGTACTATGAACAACTGTATGCCAAAAAGCCTAGAAAATGCAGATGAGATAGACAATTCCTTGAAACACATAAAACCCCTAAAGTGACTTTGGAAGAAATAGAAGATTTCAGCAAACCAATCACAAGTGAAGAGATAGAAACAGTCATCAAAAACCTTCCGAACATGAAAAGCCTGGGACCAGATGGCTTCACAGGTGAATTCTACCAATCATTCAAAGATGAACTAATACCGATCTTGCTCAAGCACTTCCAAAGAATTGAGCAGGAAAGAATGCTAACAAACTCATTCCATGAAGCCAACAATGCCCTATTACCAAAACCAGGTACATACACTATGAAAAAAGAAATTGTAGATCAATAACTCTAATATATATAGATGCAAAAATCCTCAACAAAATACTTGCAAACAGAATAAAAAAAACATTAAAAGAATTATACACAATGATCAAGTAAGTTTATCCCAGATATGAAAGGATGGTTCAACACAAGGAAATCAATTAGTGTAATAAACCACATTGAGAAATTGAAGAAGAGAAATCAAATGATCCTGTCAATTGATGCAGAAAAGGTTTTTGAAAAATACAGCACACCATAATTTCTTGATAAAAACACTCCAAAAGATAGGAATAGAAGGAAGCTTTCTCAATATGATAAAGTGCATATATGAAGAACTTACAGCTAGCATTGTACTCAATGGTGAAAGACTGAAAGCCTTCCCGCTGAGATCAGGAACAAGACAAGGATGCCCACTGTCACCATTATTATTGAATATTGTGCTAGAAGTTCTAGCTAGAGCAATTAAGTTAGACAAAGAAATAAAAGGCACCCAAACCAGAAAGGAAGAAGTAAAACTTACCCTATTCACTGATGACATGAGCCTATATCAAAAAAATCTTGAAAAATCCACAACAAAGCTAATAAAATTAATAGATAAGTACAACAAAATGGTGGGATACAAGGCTAATAAGCAAAATCAATAGCGTTTCTATACACTACTGATGTGCAATCTGAGGAGGATTTAAGAAAAAAATGTCATTGATAATCGCAACTAAAAAAATGAAATATTTAGAAATAAACTTAACTGAGGACATAAAGGACCTGTATTCTGAAAAGTACAAAACATTGCTAAAAAAGACTGAAGAAGACTTAATTAAATGGAAGGAATTTACATGTTCATGGATTTTCAGTATCATTAAGATTTCAATTCTACCAAACTGATTTACAGATTCAATGCAATCCCAATAAAAATTACAACAGCTGTTTTGGCAAAAATTAAAAAACCAATATTTAAATTTATTTGTAAGGTTTAAGGGCCTCAATTAGACAAAAATTTCTTAAAAAAGAATCAAGTTGGAGGACTCTCATTTCCTGAATTTAATGCATATTACCTAGCTACAGTGGTAAAAACTCCATGGTACTGGCATAAGAACAGACAGATTGACCAAAGGAACCAAGTCAATAACTCAGAAGTTGACATTCATATCTACAGTAAAGCAATTTTTTAATTTTTTTTTTACTTTTTAAAAGATAATTAGATTATATAAATTTTACACACTTCCCATACCTCCCACACCCTCCCACATAAACATCCTTCATTAGTGTGGCACATTCATTGCAATTGATAAATGCATCCTGGGGCCTTGCCAGTGAGCATGGACCATAGTTTACATTGTAGTGTACACTCTCTCCCACACCATTCTGCATGTTATGTGATGATATAAACTGTCCTATATTAGTCATTGCAATGTCATTCAGGATGATTACCAAGTCCCAAAAAGCCCCCTTATTACAAATGTTTTTCCCTCTCCATGCCCACAGAACCTCCAGTGGTCACTGCCTCCACATCAATGTTGCAATTTCTTCCAATGCTAGAGTTACAATATGTCTATAGTAGAATACCAGAAAGTCCACTCTAGTCCTTAGTTCATTCTCCAATCCTGAGGATTCTGGTATGGTGAAACCCACTCCACCTCTAATTGAGAGGAAGCTTTGATCCCATACAGCTGATGGATGGGACTCTCTTTCTTGCAGTTTTCAGCTCTCTTTTCCCTTGGTATGGTGGTTGTCAATCCTCACCTCCTTGTTAATTGTCCTGGGTAAGTCCAATAAACTGTACAGTAGGTGTTGCAGCTTCTCTGAGGTTCCGGGAGCAGCTGGCACATGGACAGCCCAAAGACTCCAGTCTCTTGGATGTGCACCTACAAACTCCAGCACCAAGGAAGGGTTGAAGTAGAAGGGATAGATGAACCATGTGTAGGGAAGCCATAATTGAGTCCAACTCTGTCATTCCCATAAGCACAAACTCCAAAGTAGGCCCCACTGGAAAGGGACAAAACTCTGGAGGTAATTGCCTTGACCATAGGATTTGGGTGTCTCCAGAGCCCTCAGGAGCCCCACTATTTGGCATAGTATCCCTTTTGGCAGTGTATAAGATCCCGCTGAGATATGCATAAGCGTTACCTCTGGAACAACCTCACGACTCAAACTGAAGTTTTGTAGCTGTATAAACTCATTTGTCTTTACCTTTCCCCCCTTTTATTTGAGGTCTTTTCCACTTGCATTGCTAGTTGGTGCTTTGTAGTAATCCCTTGGTGCCAGGGAGGCTCATCTCTGAGTCATGTCCCACATGAGTCATGTAGACAGAGTCCACATTTGCACAGTAAGGAGGTTCTCAGGAGGCAACTCTTAGGCACACCACACTAGGCTAAATTTCAATTTCAAGAGCAAAGGTTCATAAGCATAGTCATCAATATCAAGGGCCCATCAATGGATCATCCTCCTTTGCCAGTTATTGCTCCTGCACTTGGGGGACTGTTGCTACTCCATTTGTGAATGGGGCAGAGCTCTCCATGATGGGAATTCAATATTCTCTCAGTTATTATGTGAGTCTCCACCCACTGTGACAATGCCCCATGAACATTTGAACATATTTGTATACCTTTTATGTATGCCCCGGTTAACTTCCTCCCTTGTATCCCCCATCACTGGCCCCCAAACCAATTATCCTCCCCTGCTCCACTTGTAACACTTCTGTGATCCAAAGCTTCTTCAAAAATGAAGCCAAATAATAGTCAAATACAGTTAAATGAAAATGAAATAATAATGGTAGGTTTAAATACAAGAAATAAAACACATAAAAATTTTTAAAAAGACCAAAAATGAAATAAAATTAAAAATCGGTATATTAAAAAATAATGAAAAATATTTAAATTTTTTTTTGACATTTTGCCTTTCATCACTGTAATATCTGGTGTCCTTTATGTACAGTGTCATTTTCTTCCTTATATTCCCCAGTGTCTTACTAGTTTTCATTTTGTTTTCAAAGAAGTTCTTGGTCACAGTAAAGTCACATACAGAATACAGGGGACACTCATATACCCACCATCCTCCCCTTTTCCCCCTTCCCATAGTAATAAATTTTCATATGTGGATGGTACCTTTGTTATAACTGACATACAAATGGTGAAACATAGCTACTAAACATGGTTTACATTATGGTTTACATTTTAGGCCATGCATTTTATAAATATTTATGATATTTAACACGGCCTGTGTCCACAATTACAGGATCATGTACAGCACTTCCATTGCCCACTAAATAGCCCCTGTTCAATCTATTCTTTTCTTCTCACACCCTCCCTTTGGGGCCCATGATGACCCACTGGAGTCACTCCTTGGATGACAAGATTCATAGATACTTGCAACAACACTGAAGTCTTGACACACTGGTTTATCTTCCCCTATTAGGAACAGCCAATGCTCTCGAGAGACTCTTGCCTCTTTGTGAACAAATCGGTCCTCCCCAGGATGGGATTCCAACTCCTTCCTGCTCATTATGTGGGTCTCCACCCACTGATACAACACATTATAACAAAATGATCACTCACACATTCCCTAGAAGCTTACTCCAGGTGTTCTCTGCCCGGAATGCCCCCCCCCCATTCCAACATCCTAAACTAGCTACCCTTCCTTGTCATATTGCCATAAGAACATTCCTAACTTTGTACTTTGAACCACATGTACGCAAAACCCCAGTGTTCACCTGGTCCTTCTCCCAACCCTCCCCCCAGTTCCCTGGACCTTCCAACCCACCCTCCTCAATCTATCCACTTCTCAAACCTCCACCACCAACCCAATAATATCACTACCCCCCTGTCATATCCCTTCAAAGCACAACTACACACTTTCACGTTACCATAGATTACACTCGTTTGGGTGTTAGCTCACAACGTTCTTCTCCCTTTCTATTTCCTGTAAACCCATCTTTCAGACAATAGCACTCTGAGTCAACTCAATTTGCTTAATTCATATCAGTGAGGTCATGTACTGTTCATCCTTCAATGCCTGGCTTCCTTCACTCAAGGTAAGGTCCTCAAAATTGATCCATGCTATCCCATGTGTTAGCACTGTATTCCTTCTTACAACTGAGTAATAATCCATTGTATATATGTACCATATTTTGTTTGTCCATTCATCTGTTGATGGGCATTTGGGTTGATTCTAATTTTTGGCAATAGTGAATAATGTTGCTATGAACATTGGTGTGCATATATCTGTTCTTGTCTTTGCTTTCAATTCTTCCCAGTATATGCCCAGTAGTGGAATTACTGGGTCATATGGCAGTTCTATAGTTAGTTTTTGAGGAACTGCCAAACTGTCCTCAACAATGGCTGGATCATTCTGCATTCCCACCAGCAGGGGACGAGGGCTCCATTACTCCATATCCTCTCCAATACTTACAGTCCTCTGTTTTTTTAATAGCCACCAGTCTAATGGGTGTCAAATGGTATCTCATTGTAATTTTGATTTGCGTTTCCTGAATAGCTATTGATGTTGAGAATCTTTTCATGTGTTTTTTAGCCATTTCTATTTCATCATTGGAGAAGTGTCTTTTCAAGTTGCTTGCCCATTTTTAAATGGGTTATTTGTCTTTTTATTTTCAAGGTGTAGGATTTCTTTATATATGCTGGATATTAGGCTCCTATCAGATATATGGTTGCCAAATATTTTCTCCTATTGGGTAGGCTGCCTTTTTACTTTCTTGATATCATCCTTTCAGGTGCAAAAGTTTTTAATTTTGAGGCGATCCCATTTATCTACTTTTTCTTTTGCTGCTCGTGCTTTGGGTGTGAAGTTTATGAAACCATTTCCTATTACAAGGTCCTGTAGAAGCTTCCCTATATTATCTTCCAAGGTCTTTATGATCTTGGCTCTTATATTTAAATCTTTTATCCATCTTGAGTTGATTCTTGTATAAGGTGTGAGATGGTGTTCCTCTTTCATTCTTTTGAATATGGATATCCAGTTCTCCAAGCACCATTTGTTGAAGAGGCCATTTTCTCCCAGTTGAGTGGGCTTGATGGCCTTGTTGAATATCAGATAACTGTATATGCGAGGATCTATATCAAAATTCTCAATTTGGTTCCATTGGTCAGTATTTCTATTTTTGTGCCAATACCATGCATTTTTTACCACTGTAGCTTTCTAGTATTTTTTAAAATGTGGTATTCTGATACCTCCAATTTCATTTTTCTTTTTCAATATGTGTTAAGTTATTCAGGGCCTCTTAACCTTCCAAATAAATTTTGCACTTACCTTTTCTAACTTATAAAAAATGCTGTGTGGGTTTTTATTGGGATTGAATTAAATCTGTAGATTAGTTTGGTAGGATAGACTACTTAATGATGTTTAGGCTTCCTATTCATGAACAGGAAATATTCTTCCATTTATTTAAGTCTTCTTTGGTTTTCTTTAAGACTTTTGTGTAGTTTTCTGTATATAAATCCTTTGCATCTTTAGTTAAATTTATTCCTGGGTATTTGATTCTTTTAGTTACTATTGTAAAAATGGTATTTTTTTCTTGATTTCCTCCTCACATTGCTCATTATTGATGTACAGAAATGCTACTGATTTTTGAGCATTGATCTTTTAGCCTGTGACTTCACTGAACTGATTTATAAGTTCTAGATTTCTCAGGGTTTTCTATGTATAGAATCAAATGATCTGCAAATAGTGAAATTTGTACTTCCTCCTTTCTAATTTGGATACCTTTTATATCTTTTTCTTCCCTCAGTGTTTGAGCAAGTACTTCTAAGACAATGTGGGCATCCTTGTCTTGTTCTTGATGTTAGAGGGAAAGCTTTTAGGATTTCACCATTGAAGATATTAGCTGTTGGTTTTTCATGTATACCCTTTATCATGTTCAGAAGTTTCCTTCTGTTCCTATCTTTTGCAGTATTTTTGTCAGGAAAGTGTGCTGTATTATGTCTAATGCTCTTTCTGCTTCTATAGACATGATCATGTGATTTTTTTTTTTTTTATCTCTTTATGTGGTGCATTACATTGCTTGCTTTTCTTATGTTGAACCATCCTTGCATACCTGGGATGAAACCCACTTGGTCATTGTGTATAATTCATTTGATGTGTTGTTGAATGTGATTTAGAAATTATTTTATTGAGGATTTTAGCATCTGGGTACATTAAAGAGATTGGTCTGTAATTTTCCTTTCTGGTGGCATCTTTGTTTGTCTTTGGTATTAGGGTAATGGTGGCATCATAGAATGAGTTAGGCAATATTCCTTCTACTTCCATTTTTTGGAAGAGTTTGAGAAGGATTGGTGTTAGTTCTTTCTGGAATGTTTGATAGAATTCACCTGTGAAGCTGTCTGGTCCTGGGCTCTTCTTAGTTTGGAGGTTTTTGGTTCACTGAATCTATCTCTTGTAATTTGTCTGTTGAGTTCATCAATTTCTTCATCAATGTAGGCTACTTTTGAGTTTCTTGGGAATTTATCCATTTCCTCAAAATTATCATCCTTTTTGGCATATAATTTTTCAAAGTATCCTCTTATGATGCTCTTTATTTTTGTAGGGTCAGTGGTAATAGTCTCTTCCTTATTTCTTATTTTGTGTATTTACATCTTCTCTCTTTTTTTCTTTGTTAATCTGGCTAAGGGTATGTCAATTTTATTGATCTTATTGAAGAACCAGCTTTTGGTTTTGTTTATTTTTTCTAGTGCTTTCTTATTTTCTATTTCTTTTAGTTCTGCTGTAATACTTTTTATTTCCTTCTTTCTACTTCCTTTGGGGTTAGTTTGTTATTGTTTTCCTAATTCCTCCAGGTGTGCAGTTAGGTCTTCAATTTTAGCTCTTTCTTCTTTTTTGATATATGCATTTATGGTTATGAATTTCTCTCTCAGTACAGCTCTTGCAACATCAATAGGTTTTGATTTGTTCTGTTGTTATTTTCATTTGTTTCAAGGTAGTTACTGATTTCTTTTGAGATTTCCTCCTTGACACACTGTCTAAGACTGTGTTGTTTCACTTCCATATCTTTGTACCTGTATTAGTCAGCCAAAGAGGTTTTGATGCAAAATCCAGAAATAAGTTGGTTTTTATAAAAGGTATTTACATGGGCTAGAAGCTTACAGTTACCAGCCCATAAAGTGTTAAGTTACTTCCTTCACCAAAGTCTAAGGCCTCATGTTGGATCTTGATGTCTGCTGATGTCTGCCAGGGTTCAGTCATCCTGGGTCCCTGTCTTCCTGGGGCTTGCCTCTCTCCAGGCTCAACTTCTCTGTTTCCTCCACAAGGTCAGCTGTAGAGTGCGAGGCTTTCCAGGCTTTGCCTCTCTCCAAAAGGCCAGCTGTGAACTGTCAGGTGAACAGCTAACCTCTTTTCCCAGGGCCTTCTCTCCTTCCTCATGACCAAGCTCCTCTGTGTGATTACTTCCCTGGGCTCCAGCATTAAAACTCAGCATCAGAACTACAATATCAAAACTCCAACTAACTCTGCCGTGTAGTTTTATCTGTGAGTCCCCAGCAACCACAGGGTGGGGACTCAACATCCTACTGATGTGGCCCAATCAAAGCCCTAGTCATAACTTAATCATGCTCAGAGGAACAGACCCAATTACAAGCATAATCCAATATCTTTTTTTGGAATTCCTAACTATATCAAACTGCCACCGTGCCTAATCTGGTCCTCTGGACCTTATTGATCTCCAATTTCATTTCATTGTGCTCAGAGAAATTACTTTGTATAATCTCAATATTTCTGAATTCATTGTGATTTTTTCTATGGCCTAGCATGTGGTCTGTCTTGGTGTATGTACCATGTGCACTCAAGAAGAATGCATATTCAGCTATATTTGGTTGTAGTGTTCTGTATATGTCGATTAGATCCGATCCTCTAATGTATTAATCAAAGTCTTTGTTTCTTTACTGATTCTCTGTTGAGATGTTCTGTCTAATGGTGATAATGGTGTACTAAAATCCCCTGCTATACTTGTAGAGGCATCTATGTCTCCACTTATTCTTTCCAGTGTTTGCATCATGTATATTGAGGTGACCTGTTAGGTGCATAAATGTTTATGATTGTTCTTATTTCCTGAAAGATTACCCCTTTCACTAATATATAATGTCCATCTGTCTCTTACAATAGTTTTGCTTTTGTCTCTTTTGTTCAATAGTACTATACCTACTCCCACCATTTTTTGGTTATTGTTTGCTTGTAAGACAGTTTTCCAGCAATACACTTTCAGTCTCCTTGAATCCCTGGGTCTAAGGTGGATTTATTCCAGACAACAAATTGATGGGTCATATTTCCTTATCCATTCTGCCAATCTGTGTCTCTTGACTGGTGAGTTTAATCCATTAACATTCAGTGTTATTACTCACAATGAATTTCTTACTTCAGCCATATTTTCTTTGGGTTAAAGTATGCCATATGTTATGCCATATGTTGTTTTGTTTCTGTTTTTGTCTTTTTAGTTGTTCTTACACTCTCCGCCAACTCTCTCTCTCCTGTTTTTTTTCCTTTCAACATGCAGAACTATCTTTAGTATTTCTTGAAGGGCAGATTTCTTATTAGTGTACTCTCTTTATTTCTGTTTATCTGTGAATATTTTGATTCTCCATCATTTTTGAATGCCAGCTATGCTGGATAAAGAATTCTTGGCTGGACATTTTTTTCTTTTAGTACCTTAACTATGTAATACTGCTGCCTTCTTGTCTCCATGGTTTCAGATGAGAAATCAGCACTTAATCTTACTGTGCTTCCCTTGTATGTGATGGTTCTCTTTTCTCTTGCTGTTTTCAGTATTTTTTCTTTGTCTTGATCACTGGACAGTTTGACGAGTATATGTCCTGGGGATTTATACTATTTGGGGTATGCTGTGCTTCCTGAACATGTACATCCATCTCCCTCAATAAGGTTGGGAAGTGTTCAGCCATTATTTCCTCCAACACTCTTTCTGCCCCCTTTCCCTTTTCTTCTCTCTCTTGCATGCCTATAATGCATATGTTTTTGCACTTTGTGTTGTCATTCAAATCCATAAGTCTCTGCTGGATTTTTTCTGTCTTTTTATCTATCTCTTCCACTGTCTGTTTGATTTCGGATGTACTGTCTTCCACATTACTAATTCTTTCCTCCACTTGATCAAATCTACCTTTAAGTGCTTCCATTGTTTTTTTTTATTTCTTGGATTATGCCATTCATCACCACCATATCTGTTATCTTTTTATGTATGTTTACAATTTCTTCAGTATGTTCTCACAGTGTCTTCTTAATATCCTTAATCTATTTCTTCACTTCTGTAAGTTGGTCCATGATATTTGTTTGGACAACTTTGATTAGTGCACCTCTTGCCGGGTTTTAGTTTTTTCATCGGACTGGGCCATGACTTTCTGTTTCTTAGTATAGTTTGTCATTTTTTGTTGCTGTCTTATCATCTTTTTATCTTGATGAGTTTACTCAGTTGATTATCTTCTCTCTTTAGTCTAGGTTTTTATTTAATTTTGTTTTTTTTGTGTGTAAGTTTTTCTTTGACACTTTGTTCTTATTTTGCCTTATTGTTGTTGTCTATGTTCCCTTGAAGGAAAACATTAGGGTAGGAGAAAGTGAAAGAGGTAAGAAAAGTAAAAGGTTAATAGTAGTAATAATAGTAATCATTAGAAGAGGAACCATATAAGACCTTGGAAAATGAATATTTAACTCATGTAAGCAGTGTAGAGTAATAGGAATAAAAATGTGGGGTGCTAACAGTGAAACAGGAAATCAAATAAAGAAAAACATATACAATGAATTAAAAGGTCAGAATGATGAGCAGAGAGGGAAAGAGAGAAGAAAAGACAAAAAGAAAAAAAATTAATAAAAAAAAAGAAAACCAGATAGACGAGATAGAAATAAAAAAACAGAAAAATTGAGGACTAAACAATGAGAGGTGAAATGTAAGAAAAACAACAGAGAGCAGAAGATAGAATGATGAAGGAAGGAAAAGAGAGCTTTGGTAGACAAAATTGGTATACACAGAAAAAGGGAAATCAAGGAAGAAGAAACACAACAACCAAGAATCATGCCAGCAGCACCTTGAAGACTTTATCTCTTCATCCAGCTTCCTCCAGATAGATGCCCTGTAGCCTCCTACTCTGTGGATTCCAAAAACAGCTGACTTGGGCAGGATTTTGCCCACACTCAGCCACTTTTTGTGAGAGATCTGCTTATGTTACTTTGAAAAAAAAAATTACGACCAGAGAAAAAGATAGAGATAGGAAGGCAAAAATAATAATAATAATGGTAATAGTAAAAGGTAGGAGAGAAAGAAACCATCCAAGATCTAGGAAATTGAAAAATTAACATGAGTATGAAGCACAGAAGAATAAGTTTAGGAAAGTGGAATAGAAACAATGAAACAAAAAACAGAATAGAGAAAAATATATTGAATGAATTAAAAGGCTGGAATGGTGAGAAGAGGGGAAAATAAAAGAGAAAGATAAAAGTAAAAAAGATAAAGTATATAGAGAAAAAAGGAAAGAGGGAGAAATACAAAAAAGAAAAATTGGACACCAAATGAAAGAGGTGGAATGAAAGAATAACAACAGAAAATAAAATATATAAAGATGAAGGAGTGAAAAGAAATAGCATAGGTAGAATAAATCAGTAACCAAAAGAAAGAAAGAAAAAATAAAAATAAACAA
>JAQZBX010079737.1:0-13943 GCA_029593785.1 Cabassous unicinctus | reverse complement strand
ATTACCTAATTATTACTCAGAAATTACAGGGATTCCCATGTTCCCCACCTCCCACACCTCCCACAACATCCCACACCAACATCCTTCATCAGTGTGGGACATCACCCGCAATGGATATACACATCCTGGGGCTTTGCCACCAAGCATAGACCGCATTTCACATCATAGACCACCCTCTCTCCCACACAGTTCTGCATGGTAGGTAATAGGATTCTTTAAAGCTGTTGATAGTTCTTAATTCTATAAAGTGGATAAGAATGGGAGAGGGCAGATGAAGGGGACCCTCATTTTTTTTCCTCTATATATGCCTAAATTGTTTGAATATTATTAAATTAGATTATGTTCCTATATGATTTCTTTAATAAAGTAGACTATTACAATGTATCCTCCTATTATCTTTTTATCACTCTGAGAAGTGCCCATTATATGGTATTACAATCAAGCTGTTAATTTTTGGGACTCTGCTAAAAGGACTACTGAGTGCTTTGACCTAAATGTTCCTCTGAAGTCCCGGGAACCAGAAGTACAAGGCTGACCATCAGTCCTGGGCACAATTGCAATGTGCCAATGATGAGATAGCTGTCACCTGCCCATCTGTATAACTCATCTAACTTCTACCTGGGCTGGAATTGACATCTTAGTCCAATTTTATGACATGGTAGATATAGAGCAAAAGGACAAAAAAGTTATATCCTCTTAACAGAATAATATAAAACAGCATTTTGCATGTTTAGTAACATCTTTTAGTTGCATTTTACTGTTCTACTTGAATCTAGCTTTGAAAAGGATGCACTAGTAGATGACACTCTCAGTTCAGGGAATGTTGGAAACAAGGGGATCCCAAGAGGTATGGCATGAAAAGTCTTACCAAATATTTTGCTGTATTTGAAACACAGAGCTCAAAAATTTCCTAGTCAAGAGGCTACACTTTAGAGTGTATACATGCCACACTGAGGAGGACTCACTCCCACCAACGCTAGTTATACTAGTAAAGAAGGTGGACTTCATTTCAGACTTAAGGTAGAATACAAAGTAAGTCCTTATCAGTGAAGGAAGATCTGGTTTCAGATATGATCTCTGTAAGGTAAATGTATCCCAAACTATCTGAGCTTTGAATTTGCATTTCTAATCCTTGCACTACATGCCTCCAAAAATTTACGACGGAAATTTGTTTTTATGTAGCATTTTTACCATACATACTCACTGAGCTTAGAGTTCATTGTGTGTTCTTCAGTTCATATGCTTACAGGAAACAAGGATTTTCTCTCCCAATTATTCTCTGGAATTTCAGGACTCCTTACAGCAAAGTTTCATGCATTAATAAAAAGCACAGTCATTGTACTTTCTTAAAAGTTCCCAGATGCCCAGTTTGGGTAATAATTGTTTTCAAAGGCCCTCAACATTATCCTAATATTTTCTTATCTCTTTTGGATTCTGCTTCTTCTATCACTTGATCAACATGTTAAATGAAGAAAAATCACAGTCATTAACATCAATAGGACTAACTTCAGTTCAATTTTTAAGATACTGATGTAGAAATGGTTTTAGCATAAATATAAACGTATTTTCCTTTCATTATTGGTCATTTACATTTGCCCATGGATTATTTCTTCATAAAACAAAATGTCTTATTTGAGAAATTTTATTTCTTTTCTAGTCTTTTCAAAAGCAACATTCTACCAGAAACTATCTCAAGCAGGATGCCTTTTTACTGAAGGCTTTGCTGTAAAATAGACCTCTGAGTTATAGGAGAGATGAAGAGAGATGAAGGAAGGAAGGGAAGAAGGAAGAAAGGAAGGAGGGAGAGAGAAAGGGAAGAAAACTTTTGCTTTCTGTCTTATGGAAAATACATATATTTTCCCAGAGTTTTCAATTTAATTAATAAAGTTGAATAGTTTGAGGACAAATGAATTTAAAACCCGTATTTTCTCCCCAAGACAGACAGCAGTAAAAGTAACATTATATGTCTTTCATTTAAAGTAGTCTCAAAAAATAGAAATCATTTTTTCCAGTGAGAGCCAAGGTCCAGCCAATTTATTTCAATAAGTGGTATTTCTCAGGTCAAGAAAAAGGTTGTTTTCTGGACATATCCTCTTATGAGGAGATTCAAAATGCAGGGAAATATATAACACAAGAAATGTGCAGGCAGTGTCTGGATATTGTTTGGAACATAAAAATCCTTTCTCAAATCATTTAAGTGAAAATTTTTTACTAGAGTTGGCAGTAGACTTTGGTTCAATTCATTTCTGATTAGCAGTAGATTTGTTTCAGAGTAGTCTGCTTTGGGTTAAAAATATAGCAGTAATTATGATCCTGGATCATTTCTGATAAAATAAAGGAACCCCAAAAATGTTTTAGAACTCTAAACTCAATTTTTTTTTTTCAGATTCCCTGCAGGAGAGACAGATTCAAGGCAAGGAGAAGTTGTTTAGGGATTATATTATCTCACATTTTAAATCAGGATAATTATCTTTGATATGCACAAGAACTGCACTTCTTAGGTTAATGCTTTTGGTCCATCCTTCTACACTTAAGTTAGCTCCCATTCTTAACCACATGGCTGAGCCATTTTATAAATTCAAGAAACATTTATTTTTCTTGAACAATGCTAAGATTTAAATTTTGCACAGGAAAAGCACTTATCTTCTCTCTAGTAACTAAACATTCAGTTCTCCTTTCCATTCTAGAAGTGCTTAGATCATCTCTCTCTTTGGGTCACATTGGAATGAACTGAACTAAATGGAAGCAGCAAATCTGTCTGTGGTGTCTAAGTTCATTTTTCATGGACTGTGTAATTCAAAGGAGTTCCAGACCTTCCTCATACTGCCATTTTCTGTACTCTGCCTGATGACTGTTGTGGGCAACTTCCTTGTTGTGCTCTTAATCATGAATGACCTCCATCTCCATTCTCCCATGTATTTTCTCTTAGCCAATCTCTCCTTTGTTGATTTTTGTCTTTCCTCAGTCACCACCCCTAAACTTATCACAGACTTCCTGAAGGATAGTAAGACCATCTTCTTTGGAGGCTGCATGAACCAGATCCTCTGTGTGCATTTATTTGGAGGAGCTGAGATGGTGCTGCTCATGACAATGGCCTATGACCATTATGTAGCCATATGCAAGCCACACCATTACTCCAGTTCCATGGACAGAAAAAAGTGCATCTGGCTAGTTTTAACATCATGGATCACTGGTTTTGTTCATGCCATGACTCAACTGACTATGATTTTGGATCTGCCCTTCTGTGGACCTAGAGTAGTGGACAGCTTTTTCTGTGATATCCCTTTGGTGATCAAACTAGCCTGCATGGATACTCACACTCTGGGAACATTGATAAATGCTGACAGTGGTTTCTTGGCTACAAATTTCTTCATTCTCTTGCTGGCATCCTATACCTATAACCTATTAAAAGTCCACCTTCACTCTAAGGACGGGGCATCAAAGGCTCTCTCCACCTGCACTTCCCACATCACTGTGGTGGTGCTGTTCTTTGGGTCCTGCATTTTCATTTATCTGTGGCCACTCAGCATCACTTGGGTGGACAAGTTTCTGGCTGTGTTTTATACAGTAATTATACCTCTCTTGAACCCAGCCATTTATACACTGAGAAATAAAGAGATTAGAAATGCTATAAAGAGACTGGTAAATCAGAATATGGATTCAAGGGCTAATTTTTAGGTCACCCATTTACCAGAAAATCCATTGTGTCCAGTGAAATTTGACGATGCTTTGACCTATAAACTGAACTGGAGCTATGTTCTATTCCTATATGTAAACTATGAGTATTCCCAGAAGTATTGTTTCTATTTTCTATTATAAAATTATGTCCAAATAATCCAACACTTGCTTTATCACGCCCTAGAGAGAATGATTCGGCATACATATTCCTTTGTATATGTTCAAATAGTATAAAATAATAAGAATAAAAATTATAAATATAATTACTACCATTTGTTAAACACAACTTATGTTCCCAGTATTCTGTTAAGCATTTTACCTAGATTATGTGTTTCTTGAAAAATTGAGTTATTGATCTTTATCCTCACTTTTTAAAAAAGTGAGTGATTTATCCACTCTAATTTTAGCTGGAAAGAATACTAAGGAAACTTGAATGGTCTGCATTCACCTAGAAAACAAGATAAATGAATCTAACCATAGTACTATTGCCCTTGTACTCCATAATCTTATTCCCTTTAATTCATGATTTCAAGACTTGATGATGAAATAGAAGTATTGCTTCTGTATTCTTATTTAAAAGTATAGTTACTCTTGAAAAATCTTTCCTTAAAGACAAAGGTAGAAGTTTGCAGTCCTTTTAAATATAATTTCTTCTCATTAATAAATAATTTTTATTATTGTAGCTTTATTTTACATAAAAAAATAACAAAAGGGAGTCATGAAAGTGGGGCAAATGTCTTGCTTCCAAGCAGAAAAATATTTGTACTGATAAATAGAAAGCCAAGGAAAAACCATCAATAACTACAACACAAAAAAAATTGACCATCCATTCACCACTGCAGGGCTCAGCTAGGCTGCATGCTTCTGGGCTATATACCTAACCAATTTTCTGCTTTTTAAGGAAGCCCTCACCTTATACCAATACCAAAATAAAACAACCACAACAAAAATACATATATACATACATATAAAATATTTGAATATTTGCAGAAGAAAATGCATGTAGTTGGTGTTATTGTTAGTTGAGTGAGAGTAAGCAAAGCCAACTATATAAGCATTGAATGATCTTTTTAAATAAAGTTGCTTGTGAAATATTGCATATTCTATACCCTTTAATGATGTATGCCATTTTCTGAACAAAATTTTATTATGTACTGTATTTTTCTGGATTCTCCAGAGAAACAGAAACAACAGGATATGCATGTATATATATATAAATATTAAGAGATTTATTATACGAATTGGCTAATGCAGTCATAGAGATTGGCAAGTCTGAATTCCATAAGACAGGCAGTAGGCTGAGAACTCTGATGAAGGTTTAGATGAATGCCCTAGGAGAAGCTGGCTGGAAGATGTCAGATAGAAATTCTTCTTTCCGATATCTGAAATGATCAGTTCTCCAATTAAGGCTTTTACCTAATTGGAGAAGACTTCTTTCACTGCTGAAGGCAATCTTCTTTGTTGATTGTAGATGTAAGCACACATAGATGCAACCTACTGACTAATAATATAAGTCCACAAAACTTTCTCACAGTAATGATAAGGCCAATGATTGCTTGACCAAGCCACTGGATACTATAACCTAGCCAAGTTGATACACATACTTAAAAAACACTTGAACATTTAAAAGTATTAATTTTTAGTTTATTCCCATGAACAGAGGAACAGTCATGATTTACTGTGATACTAACTCCTAAAATTTCAATAATGACAACTTAATCTTCATCTCTATGACAATAAATTAAAGGACTCATATGACATCATAACTAATATAATAAAGATTTTTAAATAAATATAGTATTGGTTTTTAATTCCCTGTTATATTTTAAAAATCAGGAAATACAAATAAAGACATTTGCAGAAAGCTTTATTTCCCCATACCAGTTTAACACAGAAGCATCTTTCAGACCTATCTACCGACATGCATGTGGGCATATGTTGACTCATCAGAATATTTTTTGGTGAAATGTTCTCAGTCATAGTCCTCAAAGCACACCATTAGTGATAGTAATCTATTTGTTCCTGAATGATTTGCAGCCTGCATGTAACTTCCTTTCACATTTCTCAGTTAACTTGCTATAACAACACATCCTCCTGGTTGAGTACTTGTAAACTGGAAACTTTGTGATTGTAAACTACAAAAGAATGCCCTCCTGTCCATCTAGTTTCTAAGCAAATGAATTTGATTTAACTAATTGGCAATTCAGCACAATTCACTTCAAAGTAACCCACAATTCAAAAAGAATCACAAATATTTTTAAGTAAACTTTTTAGAAAAGAAAAAGAGGGAACACATTTTCTTTTTGATGAAATAACATAAAAAGTCACTTTATCAAAAATATTACCCAGCACCAAACTTTATTAATAATTCAAATGATATGGGGAGCAGCAAGGCATAGGTGAAGCCTGGAGAATTCTGAGACCATCAACCCAACTCCCAAACTGCAGCAATATATGAGAATTCTATATTATGACACTCTAATATTATATTTAAAGTGCAATTTTATAATAGGAGATTTTTCTTTTAAGAGGTACTGGGGGTTGAACCCGGGACCTTGTACACGGTGAGCATGTGCTCAAATGATTGAGCTACACCCACTCCTCAAGTTACTGTTAGATATTGTTTTCTAGTAGTCAATGCATTTTCAGTGAAATGTAAAAAATATTATTGTTCTCTTTGACCAGTATTAATTTCTTGAGATCTTATTGCTTGTCACTTGAATCATGTAGCTGTTATACATCTCTGTTATAAGCAATATTTGAGTTATGAAGTGTGTAGACCATCTCTTTATATTTTCAAGATGTAATTTTACATTTCTGCATTTTAAAAAGTTTGGCCATAATTCTAGACATACGCTTCTAATACATGTGCCTGCACATTTTGACCTTTGTGAAAAGCAATCCATATTTATAATCTTTGTTTACTAATAACTTTGTGCTTATTTTCTGCTTATGTCTGTGGATTCAAGTTACTGAAGTGAATACCAATAAAGAAACCTAGGCCATGTTCATTGGTTATACATGTTTGGAATGTTAACCCATATATTTGTCACGTGTGGTTTTTATTCATGGTTACACTTACATGCATGCTTTAACAAATTAACACTTTTTAAATCTACATTGAGTATGCTAGACTGCTACTACACATATGAGCTTTAAACTTTTTGCTGCTGGTAGATTTCTTGTTCCTGTTACATAACTGAAAATGAGGCTAGTGGTGGCTTTTGAAAAGTTAGTTCTAAGTGTAAAGAAATATCAAAGTGTCATGTTTAAACATTTCTAGGCATTTAATAAAACTGTAAATTTTAAAAAGTGCAAGTTTGATTTAAAATTTGGAAATTAATCACCAGGTTATAAAAGAGGAGAAAAATCATAGATATTTCAATAGCTACAGATAGAGCATATGATAAAATACACTACACTTTCATTATAAAACACTTAGTAAATTCAGCTTAGAATGAATCACTATGTAATCTGATAGAGTATTTATAAAATGTCTCTTGTAAAAGTTTTAATTAGTGATGAAACATTGGGAGATTTTCCCCTAATTACAGGAATGAAAAAACTGTACTTCCTGTCATCACTAATACTTCAATTTCATTGGAAATCCTGGCCAATTAAATAAGGCAAGAAAAATAATTAAAATGTATAAAAAGGTAGAAATAAATTGTTGTTCTCCATAGACAATACTTTTGTTTAACAGTTAGATATACATCCTATAACCTCCTAAAGTCTAAGAAAGTCTATCTCCTCATAATAGAATTTAACACACTATATTCCCTGTTTGTTTTCTGTTTTCCTCAATAACAGTAAATTTGTTGAATGCAGGAATTGTTGGAGAGTAAAGATGAACATAAAAATAGTATTTTAAAAACAAATAGGTATTAGCAAGGAAAAAATGGCCTCTGTCAATGAAAAACCAAATGTATTAGATCAATGAACTATCATATGAAGGCTTCAAAGGAAATTAAGTCTGCTCTATAAGAGGAAGTGATTATCTAACACTGTAATAGGCAGCAGACTGCAGCACTCATACATCTCTCTAAGTGAGAACTTGTGTTGAGAAATGCTGTTAAATGACACTTTCCTGTTGTTTTAACTTCAGATTCCACTGTAGCAGCTACACTGAGGCCACACTCTTCCAGGATCCTCCCAGTTGATGATTGACGTGTGAGGGTACAAGAGCCAGGCCATTCCTGCCCAATGTGGGATTCTTCAAATGGGGAATCTTTGCTCTGGTGTTCCCCCATTAACCTGGTAGAGACTTTCTCAGAGCTGCACTCCAGTTTTGAGTCACTCTGGCCAATTCTCCTTCCTCCCTCCTCTTCTTTCATGGGGGCCATATCGGCATCTCTTTCTGACCGCTTTCCCTGTCTACTTCTGCTCCGTTTCCCCTCTCCGTTCACCAGAGAAATATCTTATAATTCTCACATGACCACTACTTTGCAGACACTAATACATGTTTTTAATCATAAATATATTTTTAAAAGGATTTGTGTTTGAAATATGAGTTAACAGATTTTAAAGGTTATCACCAAAAATTGACTGATCAAGAAGCAAACAATTTTGCCTCCAGCATGGAGTAAGCACTGTCCCTCCATTACCATGGCATGGTGAAGCAGTTATTGTAAGTATGGGTGTTGTTGTTCTGTGGAAGTTTGCATTACAAATATCGTATTAATACATGAATTTGAATGAATGACACTCTCTATTTCCTCTTCACTATATGATTAGAACTTGCTGGGAACAATAAATATTTTAGGATTCAATTTTGCCAATTAGACATCATCTAGCTTCCATATGTTGCTTCAGCACTATTTTCTTGCCTTGATTTTTCTCTTCCAAAGACTGAGCACTTTATAATTTGCATATATTCTCATAATTTTCACAGTTATTATATTCTCATTAATTTATTAACCATTATTTTCTAGCTCTTTGTATAGAGAGTTGGCCAATATATTTTCCATTAAAAAGCCTTGTCCTTTTGGCCATAAAGTACTTATACCCTTGAAGTTAATATCCCCAAGAAACACATCCATATAATTAAGTAACTTCTCTTCCTTTTAAACAGGAATTGAATCATTTCTCTACCATAAAGGAACCCCAAGCTAGGCCTGTACAGATGGAATTTAAAGCAATCCTGAAATGATACAGAAGGTGGGTCATTCTGCTAATTCAATAGTTTCTGTAAGCTGAAAAACACCACCTTCGTAAGTTTAACATGAACATAATTGGTGTTTTTTACCAAAAAAACCCTGCTGTCTCTAGCATTCTATATAGAACATTAGGTATTAAAATCCAAAGTGAAATTTCTGAGTCTATATTTTACTCTTTTTTTGGGGTTCCTATGTTTTGTTCAAATACTATTCAATATTTCTCCATATTCTAAGTGAATTAGTAGTTATTGGTTCATACTGGTTGTCAGTCTTGAACACAATATTGAAGATAAACAGATATTATCAGTGGTTCCTATATGTATAAATGATTCAATGAACATCTATAAATCTTAAATTAGAAAAAATATTGTCACAGCCACAAAATTAATCATCACCACACTGGATTGCTCATAACCCCTAATATTCTTTTCTTCAAGACACTTGGCCCTTGGGAAAACCAATGTGCTTCAAAGACCTAGTGCCTATAGAAAGCCACTAACAGAGTAGATATTGGTCATTAAAACACAGTCCTGCTAATTGGTTCCACTACTAATGGTAGGAACTATTTACATCTCTTAGTCTTAAACAATGATGACTCTAAAGAAGAATCAAGCTTTCTGTTTCTCAAACCTTGAAGCTGCTGCAAAATGAACCTGAGCTGCAGCAGGAAGGTAAGAAACTCACTCTTTCATTCTCTATCATCAGATAGCATAATTATGCACCTTTTTTTTGATCCCCACATTCTATTTCTCTTTCTGCATTTCTTTTACTTTTGTTAACTCTGTTTATTTGAATGATTTTCTTGCATGTTGTTTTATATTCCTGTGGCCTTATTTGCCAAGGTTTTTTAACACCTTACCAACCACAAATATTGATACTTCCTGCAAGAAAATTAAGTCCTTTGTTCTGTTTTTTGTGTATGTACATGCATGCATATGTGTATACCTGGAATTAGCTATCGAAGAATTCAATTCTGAAAATATTCACCATTGCAGAAAAATAATTAATCCATGGAAGTAAATTGGTACTTGACTGTGAAGCTGAATATTAAAAATGCTAGCCAGTAAATTCAGTACAATTCTAATACCACATGTAGAAATTCTCTTTAAAACTTAGCAAAATCAGTTCAGCTAAATGCTTCCTATTTTGCCTTTAGTTAAAAGCACTTATTTACAAGCAAATACAATATGACAGGAAGCACAGAGTAGCGGGAAAAACACAAACTCTGGAGATATCCACACTTGCATTTAGATCCCAGCTCTGCCACTTGCTAGCTAGCTCATGTTTATAAACATTAATTCATAAAATTTTATAATTTTTCTTTTACATTTAAACCTTCAAATCATTCAGAATTCATTTTGCTGTAAGATGTTGTGGTATTTTATGTTTCCAATATGGGCTCCATGTTTAACAACTTTTGAATACGATGAATTTATTGAAGAATCCTTCATTTTTCCAAATAATTCTATAATGCCTACTTTATCATATACTCTATTTCCTAATCTGTGTCTAATTTTTGACTCTGCTTTTGTTCCAATCTGTTTAAATCAAATTAATCACTGTCAAATTAATCAGTGATTAATTCTTATTTTTTGATGTTCCAAAATTATTTATAAACAATATTATCTTGTCCCCTCTAAATCCCATTATGTTTCCTTCCCAAAATTTACATGGTTATTGAAATGGACTTGAATCAATTTTTAGTGTTCCAAAAGAATTTCACTAGATATTTGATGGCTACTGCAGTTATTGCGTAGATTAGTTCAGTGAGAATTGGTATTTTAAAAATAATTTTCAAGCTTGTTCCATTAACATGGTTTGATCATCTATTTTATTCAGTATTTCAAATATATCAGAAAAGTTTTTTTTTTCAATAGATTTCATGTCTTGTTACATTTGCTTTATTTATAAATGAGGTCTCTTTATCACATTTTGAGAAATTAATACTGACTATATTTATTAACATGTTTTTTATAGGTTTAATATTTTCCATTTAGTTACATTAAGTTTTTCAGTAGTCATTTGTGTGATTGGCAAATGATAGCAGCTTTGTTACCACCTTTTCAATATTATTGCTTTACTTAATCTTTTGTTTGCTTTATAGTGCTTTGTTGAATCTTAGTATATACAGATTTTGTTGTGGGTTTTTTTGTTTGTTTGTTTATTGCATTCCTGGTTATACTCTTACATCTATAATCAGATGTTGACTATTGCTTTAAAAAATTATATTAAAAGCATCTTGTTAAAAATGTTTTGTGATCCTTCATATTTTACTAAGAATTTATGTAATTTATCCATGTTTAATGCATTCATCCACTAAAATTTTATGAAAATCCCCTCTGAAATTAAATATTCCTGATTTCCTCCACATGGGTTCTTATATAATATGCTGTGAGATTTTAAGTATTTGATTTAGATAATGCCACCAAATGCTTAAAGTTAGAAAGGCACAATATCATGTTTGATCTTTAGGTAGAAAGATTTGGAAGCAAATTTTAATGGGCTCGATTTGGGTAAGTGTTCATTCAGAAGCCTATTCAATTGTCAAGATGAAAAACATGTACCAGGCAAACAAAAACAAAGGACAATGGAATAAAGAGGATGGAACTCCATTAAGAAATATTTGAGAGTGAATATTGTGTAGAGAGGAAGGTGAAAGAGGAATATGGAAGCCTCACAAGTGTCTATATTGAGTATCTGTGAGATTGGTAATGATATTTATTCAGGCATTGGAGTAAATTGAGTTCAGTTTTGAAATATTAACATAAAGTGGTGGTGGTACTTCCATATGGATGTATCACATTCAGCTTCGGATATATTATTCTGAAATTCAGAGGTAAGCTACAAATTTAGAAATCATCACATGTAAGCACTAGTTAAAATGAGAAAACTGGCAATCAATAAAAAAAATACATAAGACAGCACTCTGATCACATAAAAATTAAGAGTGAGCAGAGGAAAACCAACCAGTGTGTCAGAGAAAACTATAGAGTAGAAAACATAACAATTATGGAGAATAATTTAAGAAGTTCTGTCATAGAAATGCTGAGAATACAATCAGCTGCAAGTAACATAAAACCTGATTTACAGTGGCTTAAAAAATTAAGAATATTTTTCCCACATTTCAAGAGCTCTGAAGGGAGACTAATGCTGGCTTTTAAGAGGCTCAGCATTCCCTTTTGGTCCTAGATATTGTCTAACTTTTCATTGTATCATTTTCATTTTTAAGACATGGTTTTTAAAATATCATGGTTGCTGCATCTTTAGGCATACCATTGGCATTACCTGCCATAATAAGGGACCAGGAATATGATCTTTTACATATGAAGCTCTGTCTTTTTATTTGGGAAGGCAAGGTCTCCACAGATGACAATTGTTTACATATCATTGAACAGTTCTGGGTCACTTGTCCCATCTTAAAGCAATCATGGCCAAGGAAATTAAATTATACTAACAGGTTTAAAAAAACCATGTATCATCCCCTTGGCATGAAATAGGGATATTACTCATGAAATTGATAAATTTTTAACCTATTGCATTAAAAAAAAGAATTTCTGTTGACAAGAATAGGGAAGGGGAATGACTTTATGAAAAGTCCAGATGGAGTTACAGAAACAAGGACATGATAAATAGTATCAAATCCTGAAGAGAGATAACAAAAATAAATGATTGAGAAGTGATTATTATATGAGGTATGAGAATTGAGTTTCTTTCTCTGAAAAGGGATCTGTAGAAAGGAGATTATTTGGCTTATTGAAAGAACAAAATGTGAGTATAATCTTCCCAGTTAAGGTTTGCAGAGAGAAATGAGTAATTAGAAAGGAACATGGAATTCATGTATTTGATTATTTTAAAAGAGATTTCACTATGGTCATGTGACCTTGACCTTTCACTAGGTCAACGGTAGTAAAAGTTGAAGAAAGTTTAATTGATGGATCCTTGGATAAGATGTAGGGTATATTTGAAGGACTTGTTCTTGAAGAGCTTGGTGCTGAAATCAAGAGCATAGATTATGATGCCCTGCGGCTCAGAACTCAAGTTGTGGCTCTGTTACCTGATCTCTATGAGACTCAGTTTTTTCATTTGTAAAATGATTCAAATAAAACTGTATCTACCTTATGGAATTTTTGTGAGGTTTAAATGAAATAATGAGCTTAGTGAAATGCTTTGCCAGGAGGAAGAATTTAATAAATATTATATATTAGTATTATATTTGTTTATCGCTTTTTAACTTATTAAGAGGTTTTCAATCTCTTGAATACAATATTTTATAGGATATAATAGTCCAATAATGAAATAATTCAAGAGCCAAACATTATGAATAATCTGAACTTATACACTTGACTTACATTGTAAATTGTGGAAACAAAAAAGATGGAAAATATTCAACAGTTTCAGTATGATGACTTCTGTTTGCCCAGTTAATAAATAATTCAGCTAAGAGAACTTGGAGGTTAATGTGAGAGTGCCAATGTCCATGTGACAGAAAGTGCCTAAGGTAATTCAGCTAGGAAAACACTGAACAACAACAACAACAAAAAGGGGTCTGAAAATGATATAAGAAGGGAAGTGTTTTAGTTTCCTGGCTACTAAAACAAATGCCATGCAATGAAAACTTACTGCCTCACAGTTTTCAGGCTAGGATAAGCCCAAATTCAAGGCTTCATCAAGGTGATGTTTTCTCCCTGAAGATTGTGGCATTCTGGAGCTGGCTGACAGTGTTCGTTGGTCCTTGGCTTTTGCACATGGCATTGCACATAGTGTCCTCTGCTGGCCTCTCCTTTCTCTTCCTGGTTCCATTGACTTCTAGCTTCTGGTTGCCCCTGTGTCTTTCTTCTCTGAGGCCTTCCATATAAGGTCTCCAGTAATAAGACTAAGATCCATCTTGATTCAGTTGGATCACACCTTAACTAAAGTAAGCTCACCAAAATGTCCTATTTACAAGGGTTCACTTCCACAGAAATGGGTTAGGATTAAGAACCTATTTTTGGTGGAGCAAAGCTCCAAGTCACCATAAGAAGCAATCCCATTTCCTACCATATATAATAATTATAATTTTCTTTCTCTTTTATTTGTTCATGCTCCTGATCACTGTAATTTTCCCATTTT
>JAQZBX010079736.1:0-13934 GCA_029593785.1 Cabassous unicinctus | reverse complement strand
GTTATTGAGGACTAGCCTTATGAGTCTTTGCTCATGTAACTGAAACTTGGCCTACTGTTATGGGGTGCCTAAGGGCTGCCATCTGAGAGCCTCGTTGCTCAAATGTGGCCTCTCTCTAAGCCAAACTCAGCATTTGAATGCGTTACCTTCCCCCCAACGTGGGACATGACTTCTGGGGATGAGCCTGCCTAGCAATGAGGGATCAATAACAAGGGCCAACTGGCAACATGATTGGAAAAAAAAACCTTGAATAAAAGGGGGAAAGAGTAAAGAGAAATGAGTTTATGTGGCTAAGAAACTTCAAAGAGAGTCGGGATGACATCCCAGAGGTAATGCTTACACATACCTCAGTAGGATCTCATAGAACAACAGGGTGGATGTCACCCCATTCAGAGGGCCTCCTGAGGGCTCTGGAGACACCCAGGTCCTATATAAGTGGGGATAGCCCCAGAGATGGATGCCTTATTCGTGGGCTCCTCTTTGAAATCTGTGCTCCTGAGAGTGACAGAGTCAGACTCAAATAAGTCCTCCCTGCACATGGTCCCTTAGTCCCCTCTATTCAAACCTATATGTGATGCTTGAGTTTTTAAGTGTACCTCCAGAAGCTGGAGCCTCTGGCCTACCTATGTGCCTGCTGTGTCTGCAATCTCGGTGCAGCTGCAACCCCTATCCTATAGCTCAATGGACTCATCCAAGTCGCCTGGTGAGGAGAAGACTCTGGGCAACGGCCATCCCAGGGAACAGAGGGGGCCTGCAGCTGCAGGCAGGAAAATCCCACCCACCGTATCCATGGAATATAAACCTTCTCTCACTTGGAGGTGGAGTGGACATCACCATCCCAAAACTCCCAGGATTGGGGGAAGAGCTATGGACTAGAATGGACTTGGTGGTGTTCTGTTGTATATTGTGATTCAAGCAATGGAAGAAATTGTAACAGTGAGGTGGAGACAGCGGCCACTGGACATTTTCGGGGCAGGGAGGGGAGAGGCAGTTGAAATACCGGGGATTTTTGGGACTTGGGGGTGGTCATGAGTGGCATTGTGGCAACAGATGTAGGCCATTTTACATCAGCATATACCATGCAGAACTGTGTGGGAGAGAGGGTGGTCTATGATGTGAAGTGTGGTCTATGCTTGGTGGCAAAGCCCCACAATGTGTATATTCATTATGGGTGATGTTCCACACTGATGAAGGATGCTGGTGTGGGATGTTATGGGAGGTGTGGGAGGCGGGGAACATGGGAATCCTTGTAATTTCTGAGTAATAATTAGGTTATCTAAGCACCTTTAAAAAATATATATATATATAAAGTAACATTTATGTAAGAAAATACACATATATGCATATATATTTGTATATCATTTTACAAATATTGGTATGTACTGTGAAAAATCTTGATTTTATGAATAAAAAAAAAATAAACAAGAAAGAACACAAAACCTACGATACAATCATTACTCTTATATGCCAAACGAATGCCTGAGGAAGTATATTGTCTCTGCTTATGGAAATACGTAAAATCATTTTAAAAATGTGCAGTTATTTGGCCTAATCACCATTAATTCCAAGACAAGTGCAGAGCAACATGGATATTTCCACAAGTATATTAAAGGTGTGTATTATGTTTGGCTATTTTGTTCTGGAATGGAATATTATTATTTAAATTTTCTTATAAGTAATTCCTGTCAATAAAGCTAAGTATAGGAGCCTGTACAGCATTTGATTGTATCAGTGGGAAATAAACTAAAATATCTCCCCACTGCTGGTGCCTAGGGTTAGTGTTGACCCTGTATATAGGGTGTCTCATGGCATCTTTGCAGAAATGGAAAATTCTATCTTCTTTTCAGAGACCTTTTCTTCCTTGTCACAAAGGTGCTGGGAAAGCCATGGCCTGAGATCCCCTTTTTAAGAACTATATTTTATCTTAGGATTTCACATAAGCTTCCTGAGGAATTTCTTTTGGTTTGGGTCATGGTGGTCTTCCCCTGGGTGTAAAGAAAGAGCAAAGAAACTACAGGAGGTATTAAGAAATGTCTCCACAGGTAATGAAGGAAGACCCTCCAAAATGTGTTCATTGGCTCCATTGTTAGCAATATTCATGCTTTGAAAGATGATTGCAGAATAGTATACCTCTGTATAATCCAAGGTCCTCTAAGGAAAGAGAACTAACAAGAGTTATACATATATATATCATAATGTATATATTATATATAATATAAATATTATGAGTTGTTTTTTTTTAATAAAAATTGACTCATATGACTGTAGAGATGGGCAAGAACAAATTCCACAGGGCAGGTTGCAAATGAGAGCTCCAGTGAAGCTTCCTGATGAATTCCCCAAGAGAAGCTGGACAGCTAAACTAGAGGTGGACATTCTCCATTCTGACTGCTGAAATCATCACTTCTCATTTTAAGGCCTTCAACTGATTGGATTAGACTTTTCTCATTGTTGAAGGAAATCCCTGAATTGATTGTAGATGTAATCAGTCATAGGTGCAATAAATTTACTGATGATTTAAATCCTTACACTAGCAGGCATGCCAGTGCTTGCTTGACCAAACAGCTGGACACCATAACCTAGTCAACTTGACATGTAAACTTAAGCATCACAATCCATACCATGTCAAGTTGGCAGCAATACACATCTCCTTAAGCCACATTTAGTCTCTAAATAAAAACAATAACAGTCATAATTTCACAAACAACACTCAACTATACTGCATACAACTGAAAACAAACTAAATTTCCCCAGAATAAGATGCAAGTCCTTGGGTAACATTCAATTCTAAATTTGATATGACATATCTTAAATACAAATCACATCATTTAATAAGGGAGTGTTAATATACCCTTGAGGTAAGAGTGAAGTTATATTGCTGGCCATACCAGCTGAAATCAAACTGTTTCTGTTGGTCTTTGCTAACAGGTATTGAGTAAAAATGTATTTGCCAAGTAAATAGCTGCAAGCCAGGTACCAGGGGATATGTTGGTTTTCCCAAGAAATGATACCATATTTGGAAAAGCAGCATTTGGAATTGCTACCTGATTAACTGTATGATAATCCACTCTCATCCTTCAAATCTATATGTTTTCTGCACAAGCCAAAAAGAAACATTGAATGGGCATGTGGTAGAAATTACTACCACTGCTTCCTTCAAGTCCTTGATGATAGCACTAATCTCTGTAATCCTTCCAGGAATGTGATATTGCTTTTGACTTACTAGTTTGCAAGGGAAAGGCAGTTCTAGGGGATTCAACTTGGCCTTTCCTACCATAATAGCCCTCATCTTACAAGTCAGAGAACCAATGTGAGGATTCTGAAATTTGCTGATTAGGCCTACTCCATTTATATATTCTGGATTAATAACCACAGAAAAGTTCTAAGGACCCACTGGACTCACTCTGAAATAGGCCTGAACTAAAACTTTATCAATCACCTGACCTCCATAAGCCCCTACACTGACTGCCAGACCACAGTGACATCTTGGGTCTCTTGTAATTAAAGTCACTTCCAAACTTGGTGTATAGCATTCCCCTAAATATCTAAACATTTCCTTTTTCCCAAAGCACAGTTTCCCTGGCCAAAAGCCATGGGTCTCTTTGTAGAAGGCCAGAAGGAAGATTAACAGTATAAATATTTGTCCGTGTAGCAGGATCCTTCCCCAAGGGGGCACAATCTTCCCTTCTTTAAAGGCGTTCTGTGTCTTTAAACTGTTTCAAGTCTGGGAATTGATTAAGGGGACATGACTCTCTGTTTTGAAATTCAAGTTAGACTTTTGTTCACTGGACCTAGAAATCTTCTACTCATAAAGATAAAATAATAATTTAGTAGACTGCCCATTTATTTCATGTCTAGATAGCCCATGATCTAATAACCAACACAATAGGTCCCTTCATGTCAGATTTTTCTGGTTACTGCCTTGACTGCTCTCCATTATGTTATCCAAACCTACCTTGTCTTTGGTGATTAAGTGTTGTCACTTGGCTTCTGCCAACCAGGGACCAAATCATTCCCATTTTGTTTAAGTTTCCAGGTTCACTACAGCAGTTCCCCCATTGATATTTGGCCTATAGAGAAGAGGGACCACACAGCTCTTAAGGGATAATGGAGTTAGTCTCACAAATTTTTCTCACAGTCCTGGTGAAATGTGATTTCTCTGGACATTCCTGGGATAGGTGAGCAGGTCTTACATGATACAACCCCTCTAACATTCCAATCTCTCTAAGCCTTTGGATCCACTCATCTATATTATGCCAGGGAAGTTGTGACATTTCAACTTCAGGTAATGTAGGCTACCTTTTCGTCCATGCTTGGGCCAACCATTCTAACCAACTGTTAGAGCACTTTCTAACCCCTAAACGGCAACAATTTATCCAGAATCTTTACTTAGTGTGTCCATTTCAATAAATTCATCATGTTCTAACTTTATGTTCCTTCCACAATTATCACATTCACTTAATATCCATTCCCACAAATATTCCCATGATTTCTGTCAGTGTTTATTGGAAAATTCAGGCAGTTCTGTTGGAGTGTAATGCACCTCTCAATTCATCACACTTTGTACTACACCTTTTGAGGCTTGATGGGAATTCAGTATAGTTATAAGTTAGAAGAAAATAGGGGTGGTAGGGCTGGGTCATGAGGAGAAATAGAAGTATCCTTTAAGACATCTTTCTCAGGACTTTTCACTGCAGCTTCATCTGGTGAAACAGACTAGACAGTGTCTGAGGTCTGTTTCCTCAGGGAAAATGTTTTTAAGTTTATCAGGCTCAGCATGGTTAATCTCTTTAGGTGGTTGAATGGCTTATTCCTTAAGGCAAGTTAGAGATTGAGGTGCTGACACCTTGAGGTGTCAGCGTAAACATTAAAAGTTTATCTGCAAAGACTCAGAAAGTTTAACATTTCAATGTATCCATGTTCTTCAATATCAACAAATACATCCCCATTCCAATTATCATGAACCAATTCCTTTCCAATGAATATTGATCATATCAACAGTAATTAAATTATTATAATAGATTTTTATCAAATTTAAATGCTAAAATTTGCTATAAAAGTTTTGGATTAAAATACTTGATAACAAGAGAAATGCGATAATTTTATTTCATATTGTTAATTATCTTTCATGTATCTTATTCATGGATTTAATATTTTTCCCTTTTTAAATATTTGCTTTGATGCCAATGCACAGTTTAAATGTAAGGAAAATCTGACTTTCATTAATTTAATTATGTAATGTAATATGCTTATTAATTTTGGTTTTAGTGTTTTATCAAATCAACACTGTAAGTATATCTGGACAATATCATTGTGGTCATCATGAAAATGTAAATCCAATCCACAAAATTAAAATTTCCCAGTCTTTTTTATTTTCCTGTGAATATAAATATTCATTAATAATCAAATTTTAAATGTGGAATTGATTAGTTTATGTATCTGTGATATTTTCTGATAGCGTTTAAATATATATATGACATGCATTCATATCAATTTAACTATATGTGGCATTATATTTCTATGAAGATGTACCTTTACAGTTTTTGAAAAAGTATTCCACAGGTATTTTCAAACAGATTTGTTAATTTTTAAAAACTAGTTATGATTATTCCATCTTATCAAACCCTCAGCTTTAAAAAGTTTATATTTTCAAAATTGTAAACAATATTTTCGTAATTTTAATTACCTGTCCACCACTATAGTTTCTCTATTGTATATAAAATTGAAATTGCATCCTTTTTTTTGAAATAAAATTTATAAAACTTTTTAGTCTACCTTATTGAGTTTGAAAAGGTAATGTTCATGGAATAAAGTATCAATGCTAGTTTACTTCGAAGGTTATCTTTTATTTTTCCTGCTTCATGCCTGAATCAGCTGATTCTACAAGGAATCCCATATCGTATTTGTGGGTAAACTTACTTAGAAACCAAGATGTAGACTTTAAAGAGTATAGTTGCAGTTGGATTATTAATCCTTTTAGGTTCTTTCAGGATGTACATTATAGGCATATGAAATCATAGGCCAGCTTCATAAATTCAAAATATACAGAGAATAAATTAAGTCAAAACTAAAATGAGACAAAGAAATACACAATACTAACAAGAAACTTTAAGCTTAATTTTATTCATTACTTTTGGAACACACAAACAAAAACTAAATGAGTATATAGAAGATATGAAGGATATACAGAATACATGTTATCTAATTGGCATTAATATAACACTGCACCCAATGATGATAAACTTGTCACTTTTTCAAAATCATATGCAAGGTTTATGAAAAGCATACATTTGCTGTAGGTTTAAGAAATCACAAATTTCAATATATTGAAAAATCTAAAATATATGTAAACTACGGTGGAATGAAGCTAGATATCTATAACATGCTTATAGTCATAGAATTCTAGCTTCATGATTATTCACTATCAATGTTGGACAGAATTCTCTATAGAATAGTAAAATAGGAAGCTAACTTCCTAAATGGAAATTAAGAGGTCATTCTTTCTAATGGACATAGAAGCAAAATCCACAGTAAAATGTGAATGGAATGTAGAGAAATATTAAATGGATAATATTTCATAAAAAGGATAATTAATCCATGTATATAAAGTTGTTTAACTTTTGTAAAAGCATTCAATGTAGTTCACTACATTAACAGAAATAAAAGAGAAAAACCTATTATCATCTAAATATATGTGGAAAAGCACTTGGCAAAATTCAGCCCAATCAATGAAAAACCATATTAAGAACCTAAAAATAGACCACCCTTAATCTCACAAAGAATACCTATAATAAAACCTGTTTCCAACATTATAAGCAATGTTGGGATTTTGAAAACTTTCCACCTGCTATTCTATATGGGAACATATTTAATGAGAACATATTTTAGAAGTTTATTAAACTCAATATAAATATAAAATCATTAATCATAGAAAGAAAAAATCAAGGTGATTAAAATTCAAGAGAAAAAGACTTTCAAGAAAGAAAGAAAGAAAGAAAAAGAAAAATTCAAGAGAAAATTCAGACTTTCACTTGTAGGATTTAGCGATATGGACTTTAAAAGAGCAAGAGGTAGAAATTCCATTATTTGGCCATACAAGACTTATTGATGGCATTATAATTGAAATACGTCAAAAGATTTAATAAAATTATTCTCTTTTCTCTCCTCTCTCCTTTCCCTTTGCCTCCCATCTTTTCCATTACTGAAGTCAGTGGGTAGATATAGGCTCTGAATTGGTATTGTCTAAGATTTTGCAAGAGAGTCTGACAATATATTAATATAAAATTTTAATAGTTTGGTCTGTTTTCTTAATCACCAGAAAATATACTTATCTAATTCAATATCTATGCCTTCTCTTCAGTTGTGGGAATTGGGGAAGTCTGCACAAAATTTAAAAAATATATATATATTTTTATTAGAGAAGTTGTGAACTTACAAAACAATCATGTACGTGTGAGGAATTCCCATACAACAGCCCTCCACCAACACAATACATTGTTGCAGAACATTTGTTATAGATTATAAGTAATATCATTAGACTATTACCACTAACTATAGTCTATAGGATGCGTTTGTTATATTTTTCTATACACCCCTATTATTATCACAGTACATCTTTGTCATTCATGCAAGAATATTACAGTATTGCTGTTAACTATAGTCCATAGATTACATTCCCATACTTCTTCACATTCTTTCCACCTTGCAATTGTGATGTGAACCTTACAACATTTATGTAAAGAATTAAAGTGTAACTATATATCAGTTCAATCAAAAATAACATATTTTTCTTATGTTTTGATGATGTGCAAAAATTTTAACAGGGTATATTTGAAAATTGTTGCTAATATGGTGCTTATACATTTTAAAGGTACCTCAAATTAGGAATGGACATGCTAGTACTTTTAGATCATATTTTGTTTACATTCCCTAACATTTAAGAAGAGAAAAACATTAAATAGGAGATAACATTCAAGTGAAGAGATTTTCCAGAAGAAGGTAGAAGGAAATAGTGTAGAAAAACTATTTTCAAATTAAACAGAAAGGAATTTTAAAAAGATTCAAGAAGAAAAGAACTAATATAATAAATAGTTTGGTGTGAGGAATTTTCATTATTTCCTGAGACTCACATTCTTATTTCATAATTTGCTCTGCAATGTTGAAAGATACAAATGTTCATTTTGATTTCAGTTATCCATCAATGTTTTAAATTTATACTTATTGGAGCCCATGGTAAAGAGTTAATAATTAAATTAATATCTGTTCCAAATATAATTGCACACAAACAGCAACAACACATAGAAATGTAAGCACAAATTCACAAACACAGCACACAAGCCTGCCCTCTTTTTCAGTTGAAGAGAAACAACATATTGGGCCTATAATTTATTAATTTATTTAACCTGTATAGTCATCACAAACACTCAAACTGTGTTTAAAGTTCAAGCCTAATGTTTAAAGCTCTAAAATGTTGTCTTCATTAGTAAGTGTGAGAAGGTGATGATCTCAATACATTTGGGAAGACTATACAGTCATTATATGCGCAGGATTTTTTTCACAATTAATCCTTAGGGAAATAAACTTTCCTCCACTTTGTCTCCCTCTAATTGCATTTCCATGGATATTTACATTCTTGCCTATAGTACTAGATGTTTGCAGAATTGCTTAAATTACTATATCCATGTATTTTCAACTAGTCCCAAAATTTTTTGAGAACTGCACACAAACAGTTTTAAAACTAAAAGTTAGAATTATTTAATCTGATGTTTACCTGATTATGTCACAAATTTTAATCGGATTCAAGTTAGTTTCCAAAAGAATTTTAGCAGAGGCTTCATTGTTATGAATTCATCGTTAACTTTATTCCTTCTCTGGGAGAAACATCTCAAATTGGAAGTTGTAAAAGTAATATATTAGTGGCTATATATATACATATATTATTTGGGAAGAATTCCTATTTTTTTAAATAGATAACTTGTGGGTTTAAAGACCATAATATACAGGATTTCCATACAGAAACCCACCAACAACACTATGCATTGGTGTGGAACATTTGTTAGAATTGGTGATAGTACCCTTTAGTAATTATACTATTTTTTAACAGTAGCTACATTTGTTGAAATTGATAAAACCTTAGTAAAATAGCACTATTAGCTATGATCCATAGTTTATATTAGATGAATTTTTTCTATATTCCACCTATTAACATATTGTATTAGCATAATGTATTTTTTATAATTCATGAAAGAAGAGTCTTATACATGTGCTATTAACTATAATCCATCATCTACAAAAGGGTTCACTGTGTCACACAGTCCTATGTTTTATCTTTTAACTATTATTGTAGTAAAATATATGACCTAAAGTTTTCCCTGTAACAACATTCATCTATATAATTTGGTGCCATTAATTACACTCAAGATAATGGGCTGTCATCACCACCCTCCATTTCCAAACCCTTATAGTAAACCTAAATAGAAATTTTGTACAGATTAAACATTAACTCCTGATTCTCAAACCACAATCTACCCTCTTATAACCTAGATATTACATTTTAATTCTGTGAGTTTGCTTATTATAATTTATTCACAACAAGAGAGATAATGCAATATTTATCCTTTTCTCTCTGGCTTACTTCAGTCAGCATAGTGTCTCAAGATTCTTCCATGTTTTAGCGTGTGTCAGGACTTCATTTCCTTTTATGAATGAATAATATTCCATTGTATATACATATACCACATTTTTTTAATCCATTCATCTGTTAATGGACAGTCAGCTTGCTTCCATCTTTTCATAATTCTGCAATTGTGCATAATGGCCCTGTGAACATCTGTGTGCAAATATCTGTTTGAGTTCCTAATTTCAGTTCTTATGCGTGTATTCTTAGAAGTGGGATTCTCAGGCCATGTGGTAATTCTCTATTTACTATCTTGAGGAATTAAGAATTGCTATTCCACAGCAGCCACAACATTTTACATTGGCACAAGCAAAGAATGAGTGTTTGTATTTCTTCACATCTTCTCCAACATTGTTAGTTTTCCTTTATATTTTAGTAGTAGCCATTCTATTAGATGTGAAATGATATCTAATTGGTGCTTTTAACATCATTTCTCTAATAGCATGTGATGTTGAGCACTTTTTCATGTGCTTTTTACCATATATGTATATATCCTCCATGGAGAAATTTCTATTCAAGTATTTGCCCATTTTTAATTGATTTTTTTGTCTTTTTATTGTTGATTTGTAAGATTTCTTTATATATTTTGGATATTAAAACCTTAATGGATAAGTGTTTTCCAAATATTTTCTCCCATTGTGTTTGTTTTTTCAATTTTGTGACATAATCTTTTGATGCAGAAATTTTTTTGATTTTCAGGAAGTCACATTTATCTATATTTTTTCTTTTGTTGCTTGAGCTTTGGCTTTAAAGTCCAAGAAACCATTGCCCAATGAAAGATCCCAAAGATTCTCTGCTATATTTTCTTCTAGGAGTTTTATAGTATAAGATTTTATATTTAGATATTTATATATTACTTTTTATATGGTGTGAGATACGGGTCATCTTTAATTCTTTTCACATCATTAGGCAATTCTCCTAGCTCTATATGTTGAAGAGTTTGCTTTTCCCAGTTGAATGGACTTGAAAGTCTTTTAAAAAATCAATTGTCATACCACTACCTTCTTGTTTCCATGGTTCCAGATGAGAAATCATCTGATTCATGGGTTCAAATGAGCAATCAGCACTTAAACTTATTGAGCTACCCTTATATGTGATGGAACTTTTTTCTCTTGTTGCTTTCAGGATTCTTTGTCTTCAGCTTTTGACAATCTGATAAGTATGTGTCTCAGAGTACGTCTTCTGGGATTTATTGTGCTTGGAGTACATTTTGCTTTCTGATATGTATATCCATGTCCTTAATAATTTTCAGTGATTATTTGAATATAATCATTAAATAATTTTCACTGATTATTTCCTCAAACATTCCTACTGCCTTTCCCTACTCTTCTCCCTCTGGATTGACCAAAAATACATATATTTCTGTTTTCATTTTCTCATTCAATTCCCTGAGACAATGCTGAATTTTTGCCAATTTTTTGTGTATCTGTTCTATCTACACAATATCAGATGTCCTATCATTAATGTCGCTAATTCTTTCCTTTGCTTTTTCAAATCTGCTGTTATGTGCTTCTATTTTTTTCAATTTCTTGTCCTGTGTCTTTCATCTCTGTGAGATCTGTCACCTTTTTATGTAGTTTAAAATATCTTCTGTATGTTCCCCAAGTGTCTTTTGTTATCCTCTATTTCTTCTTTCATTGTACTGAGTTGATTAAGGATATTTTTTTGGACATCCATTATTAGTTGTTCTACATTTTGTATTCCCTCATGCTTTTTTGAAAGAATTTGTCAACAAGAGTCATGCCCTTCAGGAAATACTAACAACACTTCTGCAGGTTGAAAGGAAGAACCAAGAGAGAAAGGTTTGGATTAGAGTGCAGAAAGGAAAATTATTGGTAAAAGTAACTAAAATGATAAAAAAGAAATAAAAATAAAATATGACACTTATAAGACTAAAGAAAAAAAGACTAATGTAAGTACTGCCTTTACAGTAATAACACTGATGGATTAAACTCTCTGAACAAAAGGTACAGATAGGAAGAATGAATAAGGAAATATGTATATTCTATCTCTAAGAAACTCAAATTAGATCCAGGGCACAAACAGGATGCACGTGAATGGTTGGAAAACTATTTTAATGCAAACAGTAACTTAAAAAGGGCAGATTTGGCTATATAAATAGAAAAAATAGACTTTAAATGCAAAACTGTTGTTTGAGACAAAGAAAGATACTATAAATAAAAGGAGCAATCTGCCAAGAAGAAAGACCAATCATAAATATTTATGCACCTAATCAGACTGCCCCAAAATACTTGAGGCAATACTGAGCAATCTGAGGAGAAAATCAAGAAATAAATTCTGTTTACAGTAGCAAATTAGTGAATCAAATATCAAGGAATAAACTTAACTGAGTATTTAAAGGACTTGTACACAGAAAATTACAGTACTTTGCTAAAGAATATTCCACATTCATGGATAATCTCTACTAGTGTGGCTTTCATCCATATAATTTATATGTATCTTTTTATATTTTCAGCTTCTTCCTTATGCTCACATTTTCTTAATATCATTATTCTCTCTTTTTTGTTTTTAGAGAAGTTATGTTTATAGATCCATCATGCATAATATACAGGTTTCCCATATACCATCCCACTGTCAACAACTTGCATTGATTTGGAACATCATTTATAATTGAAGATAGCACTTCTTTGTAATTCTTAATTTTTTAAAGAGTAGTTACATTTATTGCTAATAATGAAAACTAATTAAAATTCTAATATTAACTATCATCTATAGCTTACATTAGCTGTATTTTTCCATCTAACATCCTATTTTTGATATACCACCCTATATGATGGGAAGACTGTAATGTGTGTACATGCTGAGTTGGGCTTAGAGAGTGGTCCCACTTGAACAACAAGGAGAATTTCAAGAGGTAACTGTTAGGAAATATAAAATTCTAGGCTAAGTTTCAATTTCACAAGAATAAGGTTGATAAGTACAAATATCAATATCAAGGGCCTGACATATTGGTCTGTCCTCCTCCCCTAGGCACTGCCCATGCACTCTAGGGATTCCTGCTCTCTATTACAGGATGTAGCATAACTCCCCAGGTTCAGAATTCAATATTCTTTCAGTTATTGTACCTTTATATATACTTTAATTGTTGCAAACTTATTAACTGAAATTTGGTTTAAAAATTTGAATTCAACTATGGTTCTCAATGTTGTCTCATTACACTTTATGCCATTAGAAAACATCATTTTCATTCTAATAATATAAAGGTAAATGCAGTCAAATTGTGTGTATTTGACAAATAGTGTATGATATCATAGATATGAAATATTTAGAATAAACAAATTCATAAAGTCATAATCCACAATATAAGTTACCAGTGTTTGGTTAAGGGTAGGAAATGAGGAGTTGATGATAACACTATGCAGAATTTCTGTTTGGATTGATGGAGAAGTTTTGATAATGAATGGTGAAAATGGAACACAATATTGTGAATACAATTAACAACATTGAATTATATATTTGAAAGTGGTTAAAAGAAGAAATTTTAGGTTTTACATACGTTGCTACAATGAAAATTAAAAAAAAAAAAACACAAAAAAAATAGACCTGTAAAACACGAACAGTGGACCTTAATATAAACTATGGAATACAGTTAATAGTGCAACTATTAAAAAAGTTCTTAAATCATTGGGAAAAAATGTACCACACTAATGAAATGTGTTAATAATATAATAGTAGGGTAGTATATGGGAACTCTGTATTTTATGTATAATTTCTATATAAACCTACAACTTCTCTAATAATTAAAAAAAAATCTAATAGACAGACATATACAGAAAATCAGTGTAGGTGACTAATAAAATTGTGTGTATATGTCTCTGTATGTATATGAAGTATAACTGTGATAAAAGATAGAATGAATATGGCCTGCTGCCTTTCCTTATGGCATCAAAAAAAGTTTGTACTTGGTACTAGATTTGTTACCCTTGTTCCTGGTACAGGTTGATAAATGTGGGGTGCCTGTAGAAATCTCTCTTTGCTACTTTGCTACCTACTTTCACTATTGAAGTTATCCTCACTCTACCTCTTCTCTTTGGGAGTGTTGGTCCATCCTGTGTCTGTGTAAAATGTGTCTTTCTTGGCATCATGGATTCTTGTATTGACATCTCATTGCTATCCTCCATGTGCTAGGACTCCATCCCAGGAAGTGGTAGTAGGAGTCTTTCTCTCCTGATGGTTCCTGTTTTCTGAAAGGAAATTCATACTGATAAAATGAAGAATATCAGTTTGTTTTGTTCAC
>JAQZBX010079735.1:0-13934 GCA_029593785.1 Cabassous unicinctus | reverse complement strand
ACAACAAATAAACAGAGAAAAGCCAAACAATCACACCATCAAGCAGTCAAAGCTAAGTAGGAAGTGTTCCTTCTAGTGTACTTGTGGATCTTCTCAGCCTGCTTGCATTTATCAATTACCCTTCAGGGTTCTATCTGTAGGTATTAAGGCAGTTTTTTGGTAGTATACTAAATTAAGAACAGGAATTCATTTTTTAAAGTGACTGTCTTTTTTTCTTTCTTTCTTTTTTTTGGGGGGGTGGATATAAGGGACCCAAAGGAGTCCTCTGCTAGATCACCCCCTTCACTGAGGGGACCCTAAATAGGGTCATGGAAACTAATCAAGCCGTACTCACTTCCTTACGTCCCTAGGAGTGCTGAAGCTTTGATGCTTGTCAATGCAGAGTGATAAAATTGGCTGACTCCACCCCCTCTGGGGCCAAGCCTTAGTATCAGCGGATAGCTGGGTAAAACAAGTTTGCTCAGCAGTTTTGCCTCTCCCCTCAGCCTGGCACTGTTTCGAGCCGGCTTATCTGCTCCCTAAAGCTATGAGGGGGTCCAGGCAGCCAAATCCACAGAAGTTAAACCCCTCTCCACCTTCTGTCAGAGCCCTCCCTCCCTCAGAATATGCTCACACACGCCAGCAGGCAGCAGGAGTCGCGGATGTAGGATCCGTGGCTCTAGCCAGCCATTTTCTGTGCGGGTGGAGCTCAGCCATCTGTGTTGACCACCACAGTCAGGCTCAGAACTCAAGAATCTCCACTGATCACTCCACGCCATTAATCTGCCTGCTGCTAGATGACCCAAGCTTCTCACTCCGTTTGCCCACAGCACAGACCCTCGGGCAGGACTGTGTCCACAGTTGGCCATCCCCGGAGATCTCGATCGTGAGTACCCACCTAGATCGACGCCATCTTTGTCCTCTCTCTGAAAAAAGTTAAATCTAAATCTAAATAAAATGAAAATGAATAAAAATTACATTTCCAAAATAATAACCAAAACATGGAAAATTCATGACTTAAGGAAAAACAAGAAACTAAAATGAATAATTTTAGGAAAAAATATCTATAAATAAAGACATGTAAAAATCATTCAGAAATGAAATAATTTTCAAATATATAACTGAAAATAACTTTAAAGGTAAATGATTCTAAAATAATGATTTAAAGGGAATAACTGTTGATTTTATGCCTTTCCAAAAGGAGAAATCAAATGGAGAATCAAAATAGAGAAAGACAGATACAATGAAATTATAGAGAAGACTCATATGACAATGGGAAAAAACCACAACCATGAAATCTCAGGAGGCAAGCTGCTCTATTTTTGAGCATTTCATGGAAATGACTGGAGATATTCTGTGAGGTTGGAAAAGCTCTTTTGAATCACACTACTTTCTACAAATTCAAGAAAACATACTTCCTATAAAAATTAGCAACAGAAATGTATTGATGTCAAATCCCATGCAAAGATACGATAGGAAAAATAAGGAATCTTACAGAATTACACCACTGCAAAGCATGAAAGTACTTAACCTTGATGTCCTTTGTATACATTAAAGAACATTTCAAAACTGAGGTATAGGCAACAAGTAATGAAAAGGATATGAAAAAGGGTGGGAGGAACAGAGTAGATCAAACAGGGGGTCAGTGGAAATGTTCCACAGTGGTCAGTGGGAATGTTCTTCATTACCATACAGTGATGGACACAGGACATGGTAAATATCATCAAAATTTATAAAAGTGTATGGTCTAAAATGTAAACCATAGTGTAAACCATTGACAGTGTTTAGTAGCTATGTTTCCATATTTGTGTGTCAGTTATAACAATGTTACCATCCACATATAAAAAGGTATTAATAAGGGTGGGAAGAAAGGGAGAGGATGTTGGGTATATGAGAGTCTCCTGTATCCTGTGTGTGACTTCGCTGTGACCTAAAACTTCTATTTTATCTCTTACATTTAAACTTATCATTATTATTTCATTTTCCTATTAATTGTATTCAGCTATTGTAATGGCTTCATCTTTGAAGAAACTTTGGATCACAAAAGGGTTACAACTGGGGTGGGGGAGGATCATTGGTGTGGGGTGTCAGGGATGGGGCATGCATGGGAGGAAGCTCACCTAAGCATAAATATAAGGTATATAAAAATGTTCAAATGTTCACAGGGCATTGTCACAGTGGATGGAGAATCACTCAATAAATGAGAGAATACTGAATTCCCATCCTGGAAAGCTCTGCCATATTCTCTAAGGGAGCAGCAACAGTCCCCCAAGTGCAGGGGCAGTGACTGGTGAAGGAGGATGATCCACTGATGGGCCCTTGATATTGATGACTAGCCTTATGAGTCTTTGCTCTTGAAATTGAACTTAGCCTATTGTTATGGGGTGCCTAAGGATTGCCTCTTGAGAGCCTCCTTGTTGCTCAAATGTGGCCTCTCTCTAAGCCAACCTCAGCATATGAATGCATTACCTTCATCCAAGCATGGGACATGACTCTCAAGGATGAGCCACTGGTACTGAGGGATTGCTACCAAGCACCAACTGGCAATGTGACTGGAAAAGACCTTGAGTAAAAGGGGGAAAAATTAAAGACAAATGAGTTTATATTGCTAAGAGACTTCAAAATGAGTCAGGAGGTCATCTCAGTAGGATCTCATAGAATTCCAAAGTGGATATCATCCCAAGTAGTGGGGCTCCTGAGGGCTCTGGTGACACCCAGGTCCTATGTCAGGGCAGATAGCTCCAGAGTTTAGTGCCTTGCCAATGGGCCCTACTTTGGAGTTTGTGCTCTTGAGAGTGACAGAGTTGGACTCAACTATGTCTTCCCTGCACATGGCTCATTTGTCCCTTTTACTCAAACCTATACTTGGTGCTGGAGTTTGTAGGTACATCCAGAGACTTGAGTCTTTCAGGTGTCCATGTGTCATCTGGGCCCAGAAACTTGGTGGAGCAACAACTCCTACTCTACAGCTCATTGGACTCACCCAGAACAGATGGTGGGGAGATGATGATGGACAACAGCCATCCCAGGGAATAGAAAGAGTCTGCAGCTGCAGGCAGGATAATCCCATCCATGGGATATAAGCCCCCTCTCAATTGGAGGTGGAGTGGACATCACCATGCCAGACTCCTCAGGATGCGGGGAAGAGTTATGGACTAGAGTGGACTTACTGGTATTCTACTATAAATATATTGTGATTCAAGCAATGGAAGAAATTACAACATTGATGTGGAGCCAGTGTGTCCCCTGGGGGCAGGGAGAGGGAAAAGCAGTTGTAATACAGGGGCTTTTTTGGTACTTGCGAATTGACCTGAGTGACTTTGCAATGACAAATATATGTCATTTTATATCATCATATAACATGCAGAACTGTGTGATAGAGAGTGTGGTCTACAATGTGAACTAGGATCCATGCTTAAAGGCAAAGCCCCAGGATGTGTTTATCAATTGCAACTAAGGTGCCACACTAATGAAGGATGTTTATGTGGGAGGTTGTGGAAGGTGCAGGAGGTGGGGTGTATGGGAATCCCTATATTTTTTTGTGTAATATGTATGTAATCTATGTATCTTTTAAAATTTTTTAAAAAGGGATATGAAAAGACATCAAAAAAACAGAATTAGAAAACTCAAAAATGAAGGTACAAAACTCTGGCAGGTTTTAGAGCAAAATGGAAAAATCACTTCAGAAATGAAATATAAACTAGAAAAAGCTCAGTGAGAGATAATACCTTATGAGAAACAGAAGGTGAAAAAGAAGAAATTATTTTAAAATATTTGAAGTAAAATTTATTAGACATAAACTTATTAAAATATTTGAGAAAAATGTCAAAAAGTAAAGGTCCAAATAGGAAATATAATACATGAATTATTTGAGTGCCTGAATAAATCAAAGACAAGACACAAAGAAAATACAAAAATTAAAATTTATTTTTTAATCTGGAAATAAAAAGACATGATTTGAAACCTAATATTAAAGAGAACACTGAGCATTGACTCAAAATGACTCCTGTCAAGTCACATTCTAGTAAAAATTACTGGGTTTTAAAGAAAAAGAAAAATTCTTTGAACATCTAAAGAGGGAAAAGTAACATAAAAAGAAAACAAAATTATTATATCATCATCCTTTTTTACAGTAATAATTTGTGCCAGAAGAAAATGGAGCAAAATGTTTAAGATATTCAAGGAAAGAAATGTGAGCCATGAATTTTATACTCAGTGAAAACTGACTTTCAGTTCTCAAAGGCACTGACATTCAAGTCCTCATGTGAGAGCTCAGGAAATATTCTCTCCAAGGTCCCTCCAGAGAAATGAACCAAATTAGCCAACAGCATGCCTAGAAATACATTGACACAAGTACATATGTGAGATCTAAATTTGTGTTTACTTTGTTCAGGTAAGACTAAATGAGCGTTCTACGAGAGAGGAAGTGATGGCCTTATGATAATTTATTAAGATCTTTGTTTAAAATCCTTTTCTATATATGCACTTTGGTTTTTAGAAAAAATATTTTAAAAATGACTACTAGTAAATAAATATTGTTTAATGTAAAAATCACCAACATTAATTATAAACATATCTCTAAAACTGATGCTAAATCTATGCTAAACAAAAATTAAATAACTGGTTCCAAATCAGCTTGCTGCAAGAGGTATATTCATCAAGAAGCAGTAAGGATTGTCTCCAGAGACTCGCACTGTCTGGGTCTTGCACACCCACCAAGCAAGCCCCACATCACCAATCTCTGTGCCGCCTCCCTAGTGACTCCAACACCTATGTTTATGTTGCAAGTGCTGATATTGACAACATCAAAGGTTATGGCACACAGGCCTCAGCTTGAGCCTCAGAGGTCTGGAGCTTGCAGTGTTGGGAGCCCTAAATTAGACATGACACCAAAGAACAAGTCACTCCTTACAAATACCTTTCATATTTTTTAAACATTTGCAACAAATTATGAAAGAGCATCATCAAAGTATTACTACTAACAATAGTACATATCTTAATTTGGTGTACTTTCCCCCAACCCACCCTATTTTTCTTCAATTTTTTAAAAATTTATTGAAGTATACTACTCAAACATACATAAAAAATAAGTGTATAGTAACAGTTGTGTACTTCCAAAATAAACATACATAATATTATACAGGGGTCTTATACCTTACCCTACTACCAATACCTTGCATTGTTGTGAAACATTTTTAATTAAAGATTAAAGAGTATCCTCAAACTATTACTACTAACCAAAGTATTTTCCCCCAACCCACCCAATTATTATTTTTACATATATTTTATGAAAGAAGTTGTAAACTTACAAAACAATCATACACACGTGCAGCATTCCCATACAACACCCCTCTATCAACACACCATACTATGGTAGAACATTAGTTACAGATTATGAGATAATATCATCAGACTATTACCACCAGCCATGGTCTATCATGTACATTTGGGATACTTTTACCATATTACCCCATTATCAACACAGTACATCTTTGGCATAGATGCATGAATATTACATTTTTACTTTTAACCACAGCCCATATGTGACTCCAGTTGTATTTTTCCCATGCTTCTCTACATTTCCACCTCCCTGCAATAGTGATGTACATCTCCTCTAGTTAACAAAGAACACTCTTGCATCTGTACCATCAACCACAATTCTCAACCACCTCTGGGTTTACTGTGTTATTCAGTCCCTAGATTATTCTCTAGCTTTCTGTCAATTGGCATTTACATCCCTAGACTACCCTTTTCAGTCACATTCCCATTTAAAAAACAGCTGTTACTACAATATTTTCCATCCTCTCTATACATTTCCATACTTTTACTGTAAAGTTAATTAAAACTTCTACATACATTAAACATCAGTAGTCCAGCTCAGTCCTCCTCCTACCTCCTTTAAGAATACACTACCTACCACTAAGTCTTGAAGATATTTTCCTAAGTTTTCTTTTAGAAACTTTATGGTTCTTTTATATTTAGGTTTTTTATCAATTTTGAGTTAATTTTTGTATAAGGTGTCAGATATGGATCCTCTTTCCTTTTTTTTTGGCTATGTATATCCAGTTGCTCAGAACTATTTGTTGAATAGACTGTTCTGTCCTAGATGGTGGGTTTGACAAACTAATCAAAAATCCCTTGACCATAGATGTCAGCGTCTGTTTTTGAAACATCAATTTGGTTCCATTGGTCTATGTGTCTGTCTTTTTGCCAGGACTATGCTGTTTTTTACCAATGTAGCTAGGTAATATTATTTAAAGTCTAGAAGTGAGAGTTCTCCAACATCACTTCCTTTTTAAGATGTTTCTGGCTGTTCAGGACCCCTTACCCTTCCAAATAAATTTGATAATCGTGTTTTCCATTTATTTTTATAATGCTTGTGGAATTTTTATCAGTATTGCATTGACTCTGTATATCAATTTGAGTAGAATTGACTTCTTAATGATATTTAGTCTTCCAATCCATGAGCATGGAATGTTCTTCCAATTATTTAGGTCTTTTTAAAATTTCTTTTAACAATGAGTTGTAGTTTTCTGAATACAAGCACTTTACATCATTGCTTAAGTATATTCCAAAATATTTGGGTTTTATCTGTCATATCTTTTGACACTTTTAGTTACTTTTATTGATGTAATCTTCATTTCTAGACTCTCTTTCAGGACTCTCTTTCCAGTCTTTTCTTTTCAGGCTGTACTACTCCTTTAGTATTTCCTGCAAAGCCAGTCTCAGGCTTACAAACTCTCTCAGTTTCTGTTTATCTCTGAATATTCTAAATTCACATTCATTTTTAAAAGACAGCCTTGTCAGATATAAGATTCTTGGCTGGAAGTTTTTCTTTTGCAATATCTTAAACATATCATACCACTGTCTTCTTGTCTCCATGGTTTCTGATGAAAAATCATCACTTAATCTTATTGGGTATCCCTTGTATGTTATGCATTGCTTTTCTCTTGCTGCTCTCAAAGACAAAGAGAATTCTCTCTTTGTCTTTGGCGTTTGACATTCTGATTATTATGTATCTTGGATTTGGTCTATTCAGATTTATTTGGAAGGGAGTACAATGTGATTCTTGGACATGGATATCTATGTCCTTCAATAAGATTTGGAAATTTTCTACCATTATTTCTTCAAATGTTCATTCTGCCCCTTTTCCCTTTTCTTTTTCTGGGACACCCATGACATGTATGTTTTTATGTCTCTTGCTTTCGTTTAGTTCCCTGATACCTTGTTCAATTTTTTCCATTCTTTTCTTCATCTGCTCTTTTGTATATTCAATTTCAAAGGCCATTTCTTCAAGCTCAACAATCCTTTCTTCTGCCTTCTTATATCTGCTATTATATGATTCCAGTGTATTTCTTATTTCATTTATTGCACCTTTCATTCCCATAAGATCTGCTATTTTTTATGTATGCTTTCAAATTCGTTGTGCTCATCCAATGTCATCTTAATATCCTTAATCTCCTTAGCCATCTCATTGAGTTTATTAAGGAGATTTAATTGAACATCTATGATTAGTCATCTCAATTCCTTTATGTATTCTGGAGGCTTATCTTTTTCCTTTAACTGGGCCTTATCTTCCTGTTTCTTGGTGTGGATTGTAATTTTTTGGTGATGTCTTGGCATCTGGCTTTCTAGATGTATTCTGGGTGCAGTTTCTCTTTAGTTTAGGGCTTTCTTGCCCTTTCTCCCTTGCTGTTTGTGTAGTAGGAGCCAAGGATGTAGTTGGTGCTATAAGGTGTGGCGACTCAAGCTGCCCTTATTTCCCCAGGGACCAATGAAGCTTCTCCCAACTTTCTCCTTTGTCAGGAATAGGGACAGAGCCACAGCTGTGTGGAATAATCCAAGTTATGCAGGCCTAGATTGTAGTTGTTCAGAGATACTGATGAAGCTTAATGTCCCTTTACCCTGCCTGGAGTGGGGATGGAACTGCAGGTGTGGGCAGCAATGTTTCCATTAAATATATTTACTTATTTAATCTTCACAAAACCGTAAATCTACAGGTGAAGAAACTGACGAAAAGAGTGTCAAGTAATACAAAGTCTCACTGCTGGAAAGTGGTAGAACCAACAACTGGTCCCATTCTGTCTGGCTCCAGGGTCTGTGCTATACTTCTCTAGAATAGACTATATATGGCCAAGACCAGATCCAATATGAACAATGGTTTGAGTCTAACAACAACATAGTGATAATTACTATATATGGGTTAAAATGGGTTAAAACACATTATCTTCCCTCTTTCTACCCTCAGACTCTCTAGTTGCCACTTCCTGTATATCAATGATAAAAATTCTTCCATTGCTAAAATAATAATGAGTCTATTTGATTCCATAGTTGCTTTCCCACCCTTATATGTTTGTTCATGCTTCAATCTTGAGGATTTTGGGATGGTGATGCAGGCCACTATACATTTTGTCAAAACCTATAAAATTGTGCAGGGCAAAGTGTAACCTATAATGTAAACTATAGTCCTATATTAGTACAACACTTTAACATGTGTTCATAAATTGTAAAAAATCTACCACACTAATGAAAGATATCAATGTTTGAAAGTGTGTAGGGGGTGAGGTATATGGGAATCCCCTATGTTTTTGATGTAACATTTATGTACTCTAAAGCTTCTTTAAAAATAAAAATTAAAAAAACATTTTAAGTTTCATTATCAGTGTCTCTAGAGTTTGCTTGCTATTATTAAGCTGGGTAAAAACATCCCAGACAGAATAGAGGAATTCACTAGTGCCATCACTGAGCAGGCTGCAAATTTATCCTTTGCTGACAGAGCAGGAAGACACATAAAATCAACTCAGGAAAATAAGTTTCAGTATTCAGAGAAGGAGTACAAACATCCATTTGTTATGCATTCAAGAGTCTCACACCCTTTTAAAATAATTTAACTCCTAATCCAGTTTCTGATTAGTCTGAAAACAAGGAACCACCCAAGTGAAATATCCCTTTAAAGCACTGGTGAAAATATATTAAACAGGGATATCCCAAATCCCTGTTCTCAAATGTTAAAAAGTTTCTATTAGTATATAGAGAGAATATGCTTAGATACAGTCTATTTTACTGAGGCTTTGTTTCCTGTTCTTTAATAGCATCTTCAATTTCTTCTGAGACCTTTCCTTTATAGTCACTTGGTTCTACTGCTTTTAACTTCTTTTGATATTCCAGTGGTAATCCATTTTCTTTTGCACCTATGCAAATGACCTTTTTATATTGTGGTGATAGGGGAGCACTCACATAATTTTTCATCTAAATTTGACAGGTTATTTCTTTTCCTTCTTGAGTGTGAACAATAACTTCTTTTGGATCATATGTTCCATTTACAACCCCTTCTTGCTTATCCAGAGAACATAAATTGCTTTTGTTCATTTTCCATACTATGCCCCACACTCCAGGACTTTGAAATATGGTAGCTATTCCTCCGTGTTAAGGATCACCTATTTTGCCTTGAGAATTTCCAAAGTCAAGAATAAAATCCTGGAAGCGGGCCACACTGCAGAACATAGCTGAAGGGTTTTGGAGGTAGATCCTCTCCATCAGCAGGTTGCTGCCATAGGTGAAGTACAGAAAACTCTCCTCATCCCTTCCCTGGCAATTCCCACAGCCCTAGCCCACCAGGTCCCAGCAGATGCCTTCACTGCCCCAGGAACAAAAGCAGGTGAGGAGCAGACTGGGCTTGTCTTTTAATGCAAAAACAAACAACATGATTCTGTGATAATACAGTCATAAAATTTATCACTTTAGTGTATTCTAACATGAAAATATTATGGAAGACACTGCCTTTTAAAAGTTAATAAATATATTATTTTTATTTTATTTCATTAAGCTGTATCCCTCATCATTTTCTTGGGACATCCGAAGCAGGGGAGAATAGGGTCACCCACCCTGTTCATCACACTCAGTGCTTAACTGGGGAAGCTCCTTGCTGACCTTAAGGTGGTGGGGAGGGCAGTTGGATCTTGCAGGGCTGGATGTTGATCAAATCCAAGGATACTCTTCAAAAAGAAGGCAATGCAAATGGCACTCCCTGCAGTCTTCTTCCATTCTCCATAATAATCTAATAGATTTTTTGGTCACTCAATAAATGGGCCAGACTAACATCCCTAAATGAGGAATATGGTGTCTCCAAACTCCATAAAGTCCATCCTGGCATTGCATCACTGTTTTGATTGTAGGCAGAACCAGAAGTAAGAGCTTATCCTTTCACTTAAAAAGGACAGTTTAATATTTCCCAAAAAACTGGATGTCTAGAAATATCACTGAGGTTGACAGATGTTGAATTTTTGTTGGACTAATCTCTTACTCTCTGAAAAGTAAATGCCTTACCAATAAGTCTAGAGTAGTTTTTACTTCATGTTCACTAGTTCCAATCAGCATGATATCATCAATATAATGGAGCAGTGTAATGTCTTATGGGGTGGATGATGAAGCTCCCTGCAGACAAGATTATGACATAGGGTTGGAGAATTGATATTCCCCTGAAATGAGAGAGGGAAGGTATCTTACTGGCCTTGCCAGCTGAATGAAAATTGCTTCTATTGGTCTTTTTAAAAATACCAATTTAAAATAAACATTAAATGGAAATGCTTAAAAGAATGGAAATGTAAATTATTCAATCAACCTTTTGTATCCTGGAATTGAAATTGCTTAAACTGAAAAAAACAATTAATACAACACCATTTTGTAAAAGTTCATGACATAAACTATAAACAGATAGCTTCCATTTTGAAATCCAAACATTCTTTCCAGCCATGTACATGAAGAAGCTATACCTGGCTTCAACTTTTCCCTGCTTGAATCCATCTTAAATCTTTAAAAAAAAAAATCTTAATTTCCTGCATGCATACACAGGATTGTGGAAATATTTTCATATCCCTAAGGCAGTTTTCAAAGGCCATATCAGGCATACAATCATTGTGACTCTCTACATTTCTCATTGATAAACTTATTAAGCAGCCTAAATGTTAATATAATATACTGCATTCTGTAGGGCATAAATAAGCAAAATCCACTTTAACAGCCAATTCTTCCATAGATATATAAAAAATTTTGTATAGTTCTAAGTGCCATCAACAATCACAAACGTGATATACTTTCAAAACAGGAAAAAAAGAAAAGAATCTTTCATTTCATAAACTACTTTCCTCAAAAGCAAAATACTCAAGACTCCAAACATTTATATGCCCTTGGACATATTGTATATTGAAGTAAACCATGGTCACAATTCTAAACTTTTGGGAGGACCAACTCAAAGTATCTATTTTAGTATCAAGTTCCTCTCATATTTATATACCATGTATTAATTTGGTTCACAAACTGCTATTCATTCATTCAGAAATCTGTAGTGAAATGCTATACAACTATTATCTCTTCTTTAAAAAATCAGGCACGTAGGGCAGCGCAGGGAGTGCAGGCTGGGCTGTCCTCAGGCCTCCCTCTTCTCTCTGTCCAGGTCCCTCTTGCTCTTGCTCAGCAAGGCCCAAGCAGTCCCTGGGCCCTCGCGGGCGTGCGGTGCAGGGGGCGCTGTGGGCCAGCAGCGCTGGGGGCTTTGCCAAGGATTCCCTCCTGCAGCGCCTCTGTCCCCCCGCCACAACCTTGCGCACTCTGCCCGGCTCTGCCACGCTCCTTCGGGACCGCGTGGCTGCTGCAGCCCGGGAGCCCGATGTGGCGCGGCAAGTACTGGGCCAGGCCACAGCCCCTTCAGGAGTGGGACGCTCCGCTGCAGTGCCTGGGGCTGGTGGAGGAGGCTGTGGGCTCAGGGACAACCCCCACGGCCATGCTGAGGCGGCAGCGGCCACTGCTCCAACAATCCCATAAAGGCTTACTGCGGATATTCTTATTCACATTTCGGAGGAGGAAAAGACAGGATCAAACTGAACATACTGAATCTGCAGGACTGGCTCCTGGTGCATCATGACTAGGCACCAAGAAGTCTGTTCCTTAGTACGCGTGTAAGGAGAAAAGGGGTTAAACAAGTCTCTTGAGTGGTGTTTCCTCACCAATGGAGAGTTACTTCCAAGCAGCTGCTTACAACCTGGACAAGGTGTTAGATGCATGTCAGTAAAAGGAAAATGAAACAGTTTCTTCTACTCTTTTGGATACAAAGTGGAATAAGATTCTAGATCCCTCCTCTCACCTACTGTCATTTAATCCTGCACTGGCCAGTGTGAGTAAACCTGCAGTTTCCAAGTCACACTCACAACCGGAAGTCTTCTCCCTGGCTCATTCAGCTCTTCTGACCACAGAGGGAGAGGACCATTATGTGAACGCACACAATGCTAGTCTAAATCCAGAGACTGCCACAATGTGGATTGATGAAAATTCTGTTGCAGAAGATCAATTAAGAAAAACTGTAATCGGGATGATCAGTGAAATGCAGTTGAAGTGGGAAAGAAGAAATGTGGAAATCTAGCTTGTCTGCCAGATGAGAACAATGTTCTTGTAGCCCCATCATGCATAACTGATAAAAAGACATTAGAAAGTGATTTGTAGGATTATAACAATTTTAATAGTCTCTCATGTATGCTTTGGCTCATCACTGGATAACAAAAACAGACAGATCAATTTAATTGTAGTATAAATGGGTCCACTGAAAAAGATAAAAATTTAGAAAAACAAATGGTTCCTTTGTATAGACCAAATACAGAAGAGATGCTGTTGATCATTTCTGCACTGCTCCATCTGATAGTTTAGCCAGTGCCTGTTTCCTTTCACAATTAAAGGATGATGAGAATATAGATGGAGGTATTGAATACCAATGTATTGTATCGTGTCTATGATTACAAATATAACAATTGATTGCTTGAACTCATCCCAGGGAACAGATGAAGGTCCTGCTGTTAAAAAGCAAGAGAACTATACATGTTGTCATGATGTCCAGATGGAATAATGTGCAGCAGCATGAAGAAATGAATTCCTGAAGCCTATGACATCATGGATGAAACTGGAGGACCTAATGATGAGTGAAGCAAGCCAGGCCAAAAGGACAAATCCTGTACAATTGTGCTATTATGAACCAAATATATTGTGTAAACTCATGGAGTTAATAATTAGAATATACTTCACCAGAAAATAGAATGAGGTTAGAGACAGGAAAGCTGAGGGTTAATCTGTGCAGAATTGGTTAAAAGGTTGTTTTTAAATCTTTGGAAATCAATGTAAATTGTAAGAGCACCTCATGGTGCTTGTGACTAGCAGAGCTATTATATGGATATGGCAGTGGTTGAAAGGGAAAGTCTAAGGACATGTATAATAGCAGAAGGAAAGCTAAAACCATGGGACTGTATCACAAAGTGAAACTAAATGTAAAATATGAATATGGGTGATATTGCATGTATAAGTCTGTTTTTACAAAATATGATTACAAATAAGGTAGGGAGAAGGAAATAATAGCAGTTATGTACGGCAGGGGAAGCATAGAGAGATTGAGAGGTGATAACTTGTTGATTTGATTTTTGTTTATTATTATTATCAGAATAATAAAATACTCTAAAAATGATGGAAGTAATGAATGCACAACCATGTGATTATACTGAATATACCATTGATTGTACACTATGGATGGATTTATGCTTTATTACTTTGTATCAATAAAATTGATTCATTAAAAAAATACAGATCCAACAAGTGTTTGATTTACATGCTATATAAAGAGATCATGCAACTGAACAATAAAAGACCAAGGAATTCAATGAAAAATGGGCAAAAGACTTAGACATTTTTCCAAAAAGGAAATACAAATGGTGAAAAAGCATATGAAAAAATGTTCAATAACACTAGCTATTAGAGATATTCAAATCAAAGCTACAATGAAATATCATCTCACACCTCATAGAATAGCCATTATTAAAAAAAAAACAGAAAACAAAAAGTGTTGGAGAGGATGTGGAGAAATAGGAACACTCCTTTACTGTTGCTGGGAGTATAGAATGGAGCACCCTCTGTGGAAGACAGTT
>JAQZBX010079734.1:0-13935 GCA_029593785.1 Cabassous unicinctus | reverse complement strand
AAATTAAGAAAAAAAAAAAAAGGAACCTTAAAAAATAATAATAATAACAGATCCAAGAAAGCCTAAAACAAAAAGAATGTCTATATTTTGCCTGTCATAAGGTATCAGCTGGATACCTGATAACCAGGTAGATCACTCTCTTGATCAGTCCTCTAAGGAGAACCGGTGAATTGAACCAGGGGCTTTGTATATGCAAGGCAGAAATTCCTACACTGAGCTAAATTGTCTCCTTAGGATAATTAGTCTTCAGAGCACTATCTGCCTCCCTTCCCCCAAGTGTTTTAGACTTTTACAGCTTGCTAGATTCCTGCTGATTAGGCACCTGTCCCTGCTCCCTCTCTAATCTAGTTGCTGTCTCTCCCAGGACCGCTGGGCATGACAGCCTGCCTGAGTGGATCCCCCCTCCCCTCTCCCCTTCGGGTCAGGGTCCCTTCTGAGATTCAAAGGGGGCTCAGCTGGCCAAATTCACCACAAAGAAACCACTGTCCACCCTCTGCCAGACCCATCTTCCACCCAGGGAGCTCCCCCTCCCAGTCTGTTGGCAGCAGTGAGCCAGAGGCACCAGGGCTACTTGCCCTGAGGTCAGGGTATACGTGCCATTTCCAGCCACAGGGGCAAGCAACTCATGGTTTTCCTTTGGCTTCTTTATCTTTCCAGTACCCTCCTAGATGACCCAGAGCATTTTCTTGTTCTATATATATATCCAAAGCGGCTCCTTTAGATAGGTCCCTGCCTTCTCTTGGCTTTTTTTTTGTGTGTGTGAGAGGGTCAGACTCTGCCTACCTGCTTCACTGTCATTTTCTCAGAAGTCCCCATACTCTTCTGAAAATGTTTAATTATCTGGTTAGATTTAGAAATGAAGTAATAGACCATGTGAAAATGTTGAAGAGGCCATTCTGTTTCCAGTTCCTGCCTTGATCTTCATCACCCCTTTTTGATCTTCAACTCTCTCTACCTGTGACTCAGTCCCTACTTTTCTCATGGCCATGTTTGAATATTGGAGGATAGTGGCAGGACAAATTAAGAGCTTTAGTGGTTCTAATCAGGGAATAACTATGCTGCCAACAGCTATAGGTAATTCATAATAAGAGCAAATTAAACAGAAACACAAATCCTACATGTAAGTGGAAATTAAAATAGCTTTCCAGCTTTCCTGGTTGCAAAACTCTGGATAAGTTCATCAAAACTGCACTCTACCCTCTCTCTTTCTCTTTCTTGCTCACGTGGGGTACTGTCATGATGCCTTAGGTAATATTTGCCTGCTTGTTGGGTAACTTATCCCTGAAAGAGGGAAAAGGCAGATGCTGAGCATGGAGGCATATCTTATTTTGGCTCTGAGTAGTAAAATTAGCATGTATATAAATGCAAGATTATAACGATGCTGTGATTTTAGCATTTACATAGAAGATATTTCCTTTCTTTTCTTTTAGAAATTAATTTGCTTCTGCTATAAATGCCTACTTAAATTTCCCTGCCTCTGATAGTGGAGAAGATTTCTTAGGTTTTCATGAGGGAATGGGCCAAAGAGTTTGAACTGATGTGGGTAAAAACTGGCAGGAATTTATTAAATTGATAAACTTGGTTTTCCTGTAGATTTTTATAAAAATGAAAGAGCCTACTAGAAAACACAATCAGCATACCAATGCAAGCATAAACCATGTCTGTGTTGTCATCATGATTGAATCATCAGAGATGCCATATTACATCGGTATCCTCCACATTGCCTTGAGAATGACAGTCAAAATGTGACTACTACATCCATTGACAGTTTGACAATTTCCACCCTAATCAAAACCCACCAAAAAGTGTGCTATTTTAGAAAGTAACTATATCACCAAATTAAATCTAAAACATTTCACAAATATATCAACAGTTATATGTTAAGCAACTACTTTACAATTAGCATTTTCCTAGGCCTTGTGAAAACGGTTCTTATTTATTAATTTTTTCGCACAGTGTGCTAAGAGATCCTTCCCTCCACAATTAAAATTAAAAAGAAATTTTAGTAATGCAAACATGTTAGAATCGCAAACATTCTTTAAAATGGGGAAATGTTAAAACATAGCATATTTTAAATACGATACCATAAAGAGACAAATGAAAAACTTAAAATATGTTGAGGGATTCTGTCTGTTTCATCCAGATGTTTAATATTGTGGAAATTCAGTCTTGATTTTATAATAATGGAATCTTTTCAGTATTCTTTTTCCAGTAACTAACCTGTATTTACTCAGAATATCAATCAGCTGCATTTTTGTAGTGCATATAACACTCTCTAATTAAGCTTTATTTAATTTGTTTTAACTCAGGGTGCAAAGGAGATGACATAATGTGAATTACTCATTACAGTAACCTCTACTCAAAACTACAAATGGGTACAAGTGATGTGTGTGTGTATGTATTTAAACTGTAATATCACTCACAGAAGCAGCTCCGCTGAAAGATGATAACAATAATAATGATACTTAGCATTTATATAGCATTTTCTATCTTCACAACACTTTATAAACCTTAACTAAATAATGGTACTTGCAGGAATGAGGTTACAACACCAAAGAATCAGCACGTTCCTTGCTTTAATAGTTCTCGGAAATGTCACCTCACAGTGCAGGTTCCTGTGGGAATGATTGGCCCTCATGATGGATTAAAGACAGATACGATTGATTGGCTGATCCCAGCCTGCACTCTGAAGGAACCTCCATAGCCTTTGGATGTTTATACTGATTAACTCAAACAGAGGCAGCTTTATTTGTTTTCTCAGACCAGCCCTCCATGGATATAGCCAAGTGAAGAGTTTAAGGTAATTATTTGGACAATTCAGTTCCAAATCTCCCATTCATTCTGGGTAGTTATATCAACAGTCTATATTAGGGTTTCTCAAACTCAGAAGCACTGACATTTTGGGCTGGAAAAGTCTTTGTTGTGGGGGTCCTGTACATTGTGGGTGTTTAGGAACATCCTTAGCCTCTACCCGCTAGAAGCCAGTAGCACTGACTGCCCGGTTGTGAAAACCACGAAGGTCCACAGATGTTGCCAAATGTCCCCTGGGGGTAGGGGGATTGCCCCCAGTTGGGAACCGCTGCTCTATACTCTGCAGGTGTCTGGCCATTCTTATTCTGTAACTTAGCGATGCGTATTTGTCTCCCACAGCACCTGCTTTGGCAGTGAATTTAAGACGTGTTATTCCAGTTTGACTCTCACAAACTAGGAAACCCCAACAATTTGGTGTAGCAAACCTTCATTTCAAGTCACTTTGTATGACATGTTGCCTCCCCCAGTACACAGAGTAAGGGATTCTTCCACACTGAGCTCAAAACAGCAGTATAAACATACCCTGAAAATCAGTTTAGTATTACAGGTTATGGAAAAGTTATTTCACAAGGTTTTGAAGTAAGTTGACAGAGGCTAGTTTGAAAGCTCAGCCTTACACATTTTGCTTCTCAGCTGGGCTTAGAAAATTGTTGCAACTGTAGTTGTAAGGAAAATACTACCTCAAGGCCCAATCATAAAAGCTTCTATCAGACAGATGTCTGCAGTTATTTTTGGTTCTATATTCAGTAAGTTTTATATGGACCTAATTCCCAGAAAAACTCCCCAGTCTGTTTACACGTACAGGATAAACTGGCTGTGTTTTCTTTGTATTCCTAGTGTGAGCTGGTAATTATCCATGTACTGCTGGGATATTTCATGTAACTGGTGGACATTTTTGACACCACGTGCATCCTTAATCTCCCTAGGATTCTCTGGGAACAAAATTATTTGATATGAAAACCTTTGATAGTACAAGTTGTGTTTAACATTTCAAGGCTCATTTACATCAGTTAAGTTCAGTGAGCTGCTAAGCACACAGGAACACGACGTATCATGGAGAGAAGAAAACCCATAGTTGCACGCAACAGCCTAAAGGTATATTACACAAAATAATAAAAAAGTGAGCTGCTGAAAAAAGTAGCTAAAATTTATTAGTTCAGGCTTCAGTTAGTGAGGAAGGCTGAACACCATTCCAGAATATTTTGCCAAATAAATAAATAAAGAAGATGAAATGAGTGGATGGTGAAAATTACTATGAATTTCTGGATATACTGAGTCCCTATACTATGTATTTGGCATATTCTATTGTGAACTAATTATCCAAGTGTGAATGTACCAAATCTTCTGTTGATCTAGATACTACAGCATAAAATATTGATCTTTTTTATATTCTTTAAATCGCTAAAGGATTTGACAATTTCCACATGGGCTAAAACTAGACAAGCAGCTGAATAGTTATTGTACATCAAGGAGGGACTAATGGCTGTAGCTGAAACACCTGCTAACCTGCTATTGTAAGCATTTATCTGGTATTTCCCTGAGGCAGAAACAAATGAATAAATAAACTTTTGCCTAGTCATATTACATGAGTTAATGCATTAGAGCATTATGTAAAGTAGCAAAACGCATTCTTCTGGGGCTTTTTAAAAATCATTATTTGTGGCAGGTTAGAACATCACTACTGGCTTCTCTGCTCCATTTTCCTCACTTAAGTTTCTGTCAGAGCCTTCACTACTACAGGGCTAGTTGGCCTTTGCTCTCTGAAGAATACCTTTGAGACAAACAGTTTTCCTAATCCTCAAAGAGTTTTAAAATGGCATTACAAAGAGGATGGATATATTAAGTGCCTCAGCTATCAATAAGCAGAATCAATAACCGTGAGTACGTAGCTTACATTATATCTACTTACACAGAGCTTCCAGATATTTGGAAAGGAGAGCATTTCTTTGACAAGTTACTACCAGCTGTTTCAAGAAATAACACAGCTGTATCTGCTCTAACACACCTGCCTCTGGTTCCCTAATTTTTGGAAGAAAGCAATGACCAGAAAGGGCAGACCACTGCTAGAAGCCTAATTTGCAGAAATATTTTCATTTGAATGTTTAATCAGTATTAAGGCTAAATTACCACTTAAAGTTAAAATAAAAACCTACAATTTGTTGCTACAATCTTTCAGAGCTATAAGGGTACAATACTTCAGTCAGTAGTATACAAAAAATACATTTCTGGGGCAACAACATCATGAAATACAGCTATAAAGAATATAATTACAATGAATATAATTGCTGACAATAATACAAATAAGAAATGCATTGTGCTTCAAAATATGCTGTACATAAACCTATCTTGATTTATATTTCCAAGGTTAAATTTATTTCTACATTGGCTATAGATTTTGTTTCATTAAAAAAAATTCTCTTTACTTTTCTCATTCAAAATTCTGTAAGGAAAATGATGTATTTTAGAACGTAATATGAGGCATGCTTACAGAGATAGATGCCATCTAAAATAAATGGAGAAAAAAATTTAACCCTCATGATCCTCAACATCATCTTTAAACATTTGATATTTTACTGTTTATGGGGAAATGATCCTAATGTAACTTCTTCAGTTGCTGCTAATTTTCTTATACTACAACATGAATACGAAGGGAAAACTAACAAACGATCAACATCTTTGTAACTATAAAAAATTACACAAAATCAACTGTATGCCCTATTTCCTTGCAAGACAATTGCATAAATCAGTTATGTTTAATGCAATAAAGTCTCCATATATCTCAACGCAATTATGAAAACAATTCCATTTACCATAGATTCACAAAGACTGAAATACTAAATTTTTTAATTAGAGAAGTTGTAGTTTTGCAGAAAAGCCATATATTAAATACAGAGTTCCCAAATACCACCCTATTATTAACACCTTGAATTAGTGTGGTATGTTTGTAACAATTGATGAAAGAACACTTTTATAATTGTAGTATTAAATATAGTCTATGGTTTACATTAGGGTTCACTGTGTTAAACAGTACTATGTTTTTAAAAAAATTTTTATTCTAGTAAAATATATACAACCTAATATGTCCCCTTTGAACCACATTCAAATATGCAATTCAGTGCTGTTGATTATATTTGTAGTGTTTTGCTACCATCACTACCATCCATTACCAAAACCTTCCCATCACCACCAAATAGAAACTCTGTACAATTTAAGCATTAATTTCCCATTCCCTACCCTCTCCCTGGCCCCTGAAAACCTATATTCTAGTTTCTGAAACTATGAATTTGTTTATTCTAATTATTTAATATCAGTGACATCATATAATTTGTGTCCTTTTGTACCCAATTTATCGCATTCAAAATGATGTCTTCAAGTTTCATCCATGTTGTCACATGTATTAGAGCTTCATTCCTTTTTATGACTAAATAATACTCCACAGTATGTATGCACCATATTTTGCTTAGCCCTTCATCAGTTGATAGACACTTGGATGGCTTTCATCTTTTGGCAATTGGGAATAATGCATCTATGAACACTGGTGTGCAAATATCTGTTCAAATCCCTGCTCTTAATTCTTTGGGGTATGCACTTAGAAGTGGGATTGCTGGGTCATATGGTAATTCTATACTTAACTAGCTGAGGACCCACCAAACTGTTTTCTACAGTGGCTGCTCCATTTTACATTCCCACCAACAATGAATAAGTGTTCCTATTTCTCCACATCCTCTCCAACACTTGTAATTTTCTGCCTTTTTAATAGTAGCCATTTTAGTGGGTATGGAATGGTATCTCATTGAGGTTTTGATTTGCATCTCCCTAATGGTAATGAGGTTGAGCATTTTTTCATGTGTGTTTTGGCCATTTGTATATCTTCTTTGGAGAAATGTCTATTCAAATCTTTTGCTCATTTTTAATATGGGCTCTCTGTCTTTTTGTTGTTGAGTTGTAGAATTCCTTTAAATATTCTGGATATTAAACCCCTATTGGATATGGAATTTATAAATATTTTCTCCTATTATGTAGGTTTCTTTTATTTTTATAACAAAGTCCTTTGATACAAAAAGGATTTTAATTTTGATGAGGTCCCATGTATCTATTTTTTTCCTTTCACTGCTCCTGCTTTTGGTTTAAGGTCTAAGAAACCATTACCTACAACAAGGGCCTGAAAATGCTTCCCTATGTTTTCTTCCAGGACAGGGGTTCTTAACCATTTTTGTTCCACGGACCCCTTTGCCATTCAGGTGAAAACCATGGACTCCTTACTAAGTCCACACTAATACTGTGTATTATTTATTAAATATATCACACCCACACCAACATGTCCCCACAAGAATAATGTTTTTTTGAATTTTAATTCAAGCTCATGGACCCCTTGTTAAGAACCCCTGTTCTAGGAGTTTTATAGTTCTGGTACTTGTATTTGGGTCTTTTATCCATTTTAGTTGGTTTTTGTATATGGTGTTAAGTAAGGGTCTACCTTCATTCTTTTGCACATGGATTTCCAGTTTTTCCCAGCATCATTTGTTGAGAGACTATTCTTTACCAATTGAGCAGACTTGGCACCCTTATCAAAGATCTGCTGGCTGTATATTGAGGGTTGATTTTTGAACTCTCAGTTCAATTTCATTGGTCTTTATATCTGTCCTTGTGCCAGTACCATGCTGTTTTGATTATGGTGCCTTTGTAATAAGTTTTAAGATAGAGAAGTGTGAGTCCTCAACCTTCATTCTTTTTCAGAGATGGCTTTGGCTATTCGGGGCCCATTACTCTTCCACATAAATCTGATGATTAGCTTTTCCATTTCTGCAAAGAAGGCTGTTGGAATTTTGATTGGGATTGCATTGAATCTGTACATTATTTTGGGTAGAACTGACATCTTAGCAATATTTAGTCTTCCAAGTCATCAACACAGAATTTCCTTCCATTTATTTAGGTTTACTTTTATTTCTTTTAGCAGTGTTTTGTAGTTTTCTGTGCACAACTGTTTTTACAACCTTGGTTAGATTCATTCCTAGATATTTGGTTCTTCTTTTAGACCTAACATAAGGTCTTTCCTAGAAAATTATCCAAGTGCACTAGAGAAGACTATATATTCTGCTACTGTTGGGTAAAGTGTTCTATATATGTCTGTTAAGTCTAGATTATTTGGAGTATTGTTCTAGTCTTTTATTTCCTTATTGATCTTTCTAGATGTTCTATATATTATTGAAAGTGGTGTATTGAAGTCTCATATTATTAAGGTAGAACGATCTATTATTCCCTTCAAATCTATCAATATTTGCTTTGCATATTTTGGGGTTCAGCTGTTAGGTGCATATATGTTATTGAATTGTCCAGTTCACCAGCATTTAATGATCTTCTTGTCCCACATAGCAGTTTTTTACTTCGAGTCTGTGTTAGTCTGCCAAAGGTGTGCTGATGCAAAGTACCAGAAATTTGTTGGTTTTTATAAAGGGTATTAATTTGAGGTAAAAGTTTAAAGTCCCAAGGCCGTGGAAAGTCCACCTCAAGGTCCCATAAGAGGTACTTTCTCACCAAAGCCAGCTGCCACATGCTGGGTTTTAGCCTTCCTCTTTGGGCTTCCTCCTCCTGTTAAGGCCCTGTGGGCCCAGCTTCTTCCCAATCTCAGCTGCAGGCTGGCATAGGGCTTGTCTCTCAGGGCTTCCATTATCAGTCTCGGGTCTCTTCCCAAGGTCAGCTGTAAACTATCAGGCAAATGGTCCATCTCTCCCTGGTGCTTTAGCTTGTTTGAGCCTTCTCCTTTCTGTCACATGGCAGGATAAAAAATGACAAAGTTCTCTCTTATGTGTGTCTTCTTGAGTGAGTGTCTGTTTATGTCAGACCCAGCAAGAGGGCAGAGACTCAACCTGAGTCATGTCCACTGATGTAGTCAAATTATAAAAGCCCTAACTCAATCTTAACAGGTAATTCAACCAAAGAAACCTCAGCTGAATTTAATGCAATCAAAGGGCCTCACACCCAGAGGACTAGATCAATTTACAAACAATCTTTCTCTTTTTGAGATGTGTAAAATAATCTCAAACTGCCACAGAGACTATTTTATCTGATAATAGTATAGATACCCCAGCTCTCTTTTGGTTACTGTTTGTATGATATATTTCTTTCCCTCCTATCACTTTCAACCTACTTATGTCTTTGAATTTAAGGTGTGTTTCTTACAAACAGCATATAGATTGGTCATACTTTATTATCTATTCTGCCACTCTCTGCCTTTTGACTGGAGAGTTCAATCCATTTACATTTGAAGTAACTACATATTGATAATGCAGGATTCTCTTATGCCATTTCACTCCTTTGTCTTTGTAAGTCTTATAGTTATTTTGACCTTCAATTCTTCCATTAATGCCTACTTTAATATTTACATTCTGTATTGTTACCATTTTGAGTCCCTTTCCATTTCTTTCTGAATATATTTTTCAGTTATTTCTTTGTGGTTACCATGTGTTAAAATGTAATGTTCTAAATATATAACAATCATATTTGATTTGATACCAACTTGACTACAATAGCATACATGTACATTGTTCCTATACCTCTGTTCCCCCATCCTGATTTTTGTACTTTTGACAAATTATATTTTTGTGCTTTGTATACCATAGCATTTATTTTTATTTTTTATGCATTTTTATTTTAGCACCTATAAGAAGAAGTAGAATTATATACCAAAAACACATGCAATATTACTGGCATTTGTAACTATAAATATGGTTATCTTTACCAGAGGTCTTTATTTCTTTATTCCAAATTGACCCACTGTCCTATGTTCTTTTCTTTCATACCTAAGAACTCCTGTTTGCATTTCTTATAAGGAACATCTAGTGGCAATGAACTCTCCCTCAGCATTTGTTTATCTGGGAACATCTTAATTTCCCCCTCATTTATATTTTAAATTTTTTTATTAACAACTTTATTTCAAATTCACAAAAATAAAAGAATGTAAAAATGCAGCTCAACTATTTATGGAAACATTACTCCTAAAATATTCTTTTACAGGCACTTTTATCTCATCTAATTCCAACTCCTAACTCAGTTATTCCTCTGGTGTTCAGAAAGATACACAGATGAACACAGATTAGTTAATTGACATAGTCAAGTTCTCCTTATTAATGAAAAAAAAAATGAATAGAAAAAATACTTAATCGTATTCATTTCTCACAAAACTAAACCCCATTATACATTCAAATAAATGGGGCAGAAGAAACATATGCAGGAAAATTATAAATGAGCCTAACTCTGATATATTTGGGAGATGGATTATCATATATTACAAGGTAAGGCCTGCCAATGGGGTGCCGATTTCCTGTTTATTTTTTTGTTTTGTTTTGTAATCCTTTATTGCATACTGTACATTTTAATATTTTAAAGTGTTTCCTCTAGTCTCTGAGCTGTCTTTTCCTTCAGTTTGTATCCAGCTAGTGACATGACAGGGATTTCTGTTAATTCTAGATGCTAAGCAAAACAAACCAAGGCAAAAACAACAACAACAACAACAAAAAAAAAAACCACCTCTTTCATAGTCTTTGCAATCTAGCTCTGCTTTGGTTGGTGATCTTCAGAGCTGATCCCTCCTGTCAACAAGATCAGCCTGAGGCAAAGGCACTGTGCAGGGTCCTCTCTGTCTTACCTGAGCCTGCATGGAGCCATGGAGCCCGCTTCTTTTCCTGTGCTTGAGCTTGATCCTGGCCTTAAGATTTCTCCTATTTACAGTTGACAAGATTGCAAGTAAATTTCCCTTCTACTCCCTTTGAAATAGATTTTTATCTCCTCCTGGGTGCTCTCTTGTGTAACTTAATACAGGTAGTCCTTTGCCCCAGGCTACTTAGACTTAATTGTTTCTCACACTGTCCCAGCTATCTGCAAGTCACTTCTCTGTTCTCAGGAAAAACACTGAGAGACAGGGAGGATGAGCCTGAGAAAAGTTCCACAGCTCAGTCTCTCAGACTTCTACCTGATATAGTGGCACCTATATACATGTACTCCAGTATGCTAACAGGGGTCACTATGTTTCTTGTGAAACAGGGCTAGGGACCCACAAACAATGGGAGTGCAAGCTGGCCACACCCCACATTGGAAGGGAGTGGGATGGGCCAACAAGGGCCCCAGGAGATTCTGCTATGGCTTTTGAAGGTGCATTTTCTTGGTTTAGCCCTTACCCAGTTACTGCAGCCCTTTACCTATTTTCTGTAGTTCAGGTGAAAGTTCCTATCTTTAAGACTCCTCTGCTGCTTCTGCCTGAGGGCTTGAAACAATGGCTACCCTCAGACCCACTCCCTAGTGATCTGAAGTAGCTCATTAAAAGCAGTGATCAGTGGTCAGACCTCACGCCCCTAGAGTTTGGAAGACTCTGTTTTTATGTCCCAGCTTGGTAACAGCAGCTGTACCTGGAGCCTGAGTTGCATTCTTCACTGCTGCCTGCAATGAAGCTGGGGGATAAGGGATCATAACTCTTGCAAGGAGGTAGGAAATACTCCATATTTACCACAATTTACCAGCCTCTTCCTCCTGCTACTCTCTGAATGCTACAAATATTCCACTAGACTCTGGAGTTTCAAAATAGTTGATTCAGATATTTTCTGCCATTTCAGTAATTGTTTTAGTGGAGCTATTGATTCCTAGGACTTCTTATTCTGACATCTTCCCACAATCCACTTAGATATTGCAAACTACAAAACTTTGTTGAAATAAATTAAAGAAGATGTAAATAAATGGAAAGACATTCCATGTTCATGGACCAGAGCAGTTAATATTGTTAAGATGGAAATAATTGCAAATAGATCTAAAGATTCAGTGCAAAATCTATCAAAATCCCAGCTGGTATTTTGGCAGAAATTGGCATGCCAATTCAAATATTTATATGGAAATGAAAGAGACCCTGAATAGTGAAAGCAATCTCTGAAAAGAAAAACATATTTGCAAGACTCACACTTCCAGATTTCAAAACTTAATCCACAGCTATAGTAATAAAGACTATGTGCTACTGAAGTAGAAGTAAGGATAGATTTATAGATAAATGGATTAAAATTGATAGTTTAGAAATAAACCCTTGCATTCATGGTCAATTGATATTGTACATGGGTGCCAAAACTATTTGATGTAAAAGAACATTCTTTTTAGCAAATGGTATGAAAAAACTGGATATCCACATGCATAAGAATGAGGGGTACCCCTTACCTCACACAGTAAACAAATATTAACTCAAAATGGATGATAGACCTAAATGTAAGGGCTAAGACAACAAAATTCATAGAAGAAATTGTGGGAGTAAATCCTTATGACCTTGAGTTTAGGCAATAGTTTCTTAGATATGATAGCATAACACAATGACAAAAGAAAAAGATATATTTGAACTATGTCAAAATTAAAAATTTTTGTGCTGCAATTGATACTATCAAGAAAAAACAACTCACAGATTGGCTGAAATATTTGCAAAAGACGTATTTTATAAGGGACTTAAATGCACTACATATATTGAACTCTTACAACTCAATAATAAGACAGGTGTCCTAATTAAAGAATGAGCAAAGGGTTTGAATAGATACCTAACCAGAGATATACGTATGGCCAATAAACATGTGAAAAGATGTGCATCTCCAGTCAATAGGGAAATGCAAACTCAAATCACAACGAGATACCACTTCACACCTACTAGGATGGTTATATTAAAGAAAGACACAAAATAAATTTTAGGATAAATGCAGAGTAATTGGAACACTCATACATTGCTGGTGGTAATGTAAAATGATGGACCATTTTGGAAAACATTTTGGAAGGCCTCAAAAATTAAACATAGAGTTATTATATGATCCAGCAATTCTACTCCGAGATGTACACCTAAGAGAAATGAAAACATTTATCTGCATGAAAGTGTACACAAAATTTCATAGTTGTACTATTCATAATGGTCAAGAAGTTTAAAACAACTCAAATGTCCATTAATTGATAAATGAATAGGCAAAATATGGCATCCATATTGTTTGACAATAAAAAGAATTGAAGTAATGGAAGTACTGATATGTATTGCAACAATAATGAACCTTTAAAGCATTATAAGTAAAATAAGCTAATTGAAATAAGCCAGTCACTAAAGGACATGTGATATATAATTCCATTTATATGAAACATCCAGAAAAGGCATATTTATAGAGTTAGAAAGTATATTACTGCTTGCTTAGGGCTGGGATGGGAGTGGTATGGGATTCACTACTTAATGGGCCATGGGATTTCTTTTAGGGGAAATAAAAAATGTTCTTGATTAGATTGTGGTGTTAGGTGCATAGCCCTCTGAATATTCTAAAACCATGGAAATGTATACTTTATATGGGTAAATTGTATGATTTGTAAATCATATATCAAAGAAGCAGTTTGGGTTTTTTTTTAGCATTTGAATATATCATAATGTGGAATAATGAATCATAACTAGGCATGAAACTCTTTGTTTTCTTCAACTTCAGTGTCAATAATAACTCTTAATTTCTGATACCTGTAAGATATACAATATTTAATCAATATTATAAAATGAGAAAAATCATTCTTGTTTCTATGTAGAACATTTCTTATAATTTTTTCATCAAAAGTGAAAAGGCTATAGTTAGATCAAAATTTGTATGTTATTGCATACTATGTTCAAAAACGATTTGTATAAGGATAACAAGTTGCTAAGTTCATTTATTTAATTTTTAAAATATATATTGAACTCTTATCATATGTCGCGGGCCACTTGTGGTCTAGGGTCTTTAAGTGTGAGCAATCTTCTATGGAAACAGACAATAAACAAGCAAATAAATTAATAAAGTACTAGTGGATGGCGATAACTGCTATGAAGAAAGTAAAAGAGGGTAATGGGATAGTGAGCATGTGGAAGAGATCTGAATGAAGGAAAAGATCTTGAGCATGTGGAATAGGTCTGAATGAAGGAAAAGATTTGCAAAATTCAAGGAAGGAGAATTGTAGGCAAATGTCTTCAAGGGGGCATGAGCTCCACCTTGCCAGGAGCAGGAAGTGACTTGCCTGTGTGGCTGTATTTAGGGTGATCAACCCCAACCCAGAAGGAGAGGAAATGGGACCAGAAGACTGAGCAAGAGCAGATCTTTTTTTTTTTTTTTT
>JAQZBX010079733.1:0-13935 GCA_029593785.1 Cabassous unicinctus | reverse complement strand
TGTGTGACTGCGGAGTGGGAAGGGAGGCTGTGTGCGTGCAGAGTGGGAAGGGAGGGTGAGTGCGTGCAGAGTGGGAAGGGAGGGTGTGCGTGTGCATGTGAATGTGCATCTGGTGGGGGCTAGCTGTGGTGCACTCTTGCTGCTGTGACTCAGAGGTTCAGATCATGGAGTGATTCGTCTATTATTCCTGGGAGAAAGGGGGTGTATATTATCCTGAAACCAAAAAAAAGAAAGAAAGAAAGAATACAGTGAATTATATTTATTTTGTTTCACTTTGATTTTATTTTCTAATAGCAGTCTAAAGTTTGGCTTCCTTTATGAATTTTTACATTTACTCAGTAAGTATAGAGTTAACATAAAGATATTTGGTAATCGTTCAATATGAATAGTTTGAATAATTTAGCCAACCTAATCTAATTAAATAGCATTTTGTACAGACAATATAAACTAAAGTTACTTATGACTCATATTTTGTTTTAATTTCCTAGAATGTTTGAAAAGACCCCAAAATATGTGTGTGTGTATGTGTGTGTGTGTGTGTGTGTGTGTGTACTGGCTTGGCAGACATGAGTGTGAATGAAATAGAAGACATCCTTATTTGATCCACATTTTCAGAAACAATTGCAAACTCTTATGTTTTGCTTCACTTAAAGAGTTATAAAACAGTTTCTATTCCAAAAGACATCACACAATTTCCTGCTTTATATAATTTTTATCATAATTCAAGATTAATGGGAAATCTTAAGAACCAGTTTAGCTAGCACAAACTATTAAGGTGAAAATAATTCAAAGAATATGTTTTGTTAAGTCAAGTAAAATCGATATTTTCATTATTAAAATCAAGAAATGTTCTGATAGATACCATGATCTGATTAGAGCTAAATATTTAAGATTTTATGTACATTGTTTTTTCTAAAATTGTATCTCAAATCAAATTTGTAAATATAATGCATTCGAAACTTCTAACATGTTTTATAGCATGGGTCTCTATATAAGCAACATTTGAAGATAAGAAGGAAACAACTTATGTATTAATGGAACACTTGTGTTATGCATAAAAGGATTAATTACTGTCCCAACAAAATATTTACCATATTGGTTTAGTTTCCTAGCTGCTAAAATAAGCACTATGCAATGTGTTGGCCTCATAATGGGAATTTATTGGCTCATGATTTCAGAGACTAGTAGGCTTGCTCCTCCTGGGGTTGGCATCTTCTGGCTGGCCAGAAATCTTTGGGCTCCTTGCCTTTCCTGTCACGTGGAAATGCACAGGGCAGAGTCTCCTCCTTTCTCTTCTGGGATCCGCTGACTTCCAGCTCCTAATGCTCCCTATGGCTGCTGCTTATGAAGACTTCAGTCGTGGTGGATCAGGGCCCACCCTCATTCAGTTTGGGCACCTGAACTAATAACATCCTGAAGGGTCTTATTTACAAATGGGTTCACACCCACAGCACCTAGTGTTGGGGCCTGAGCATGCCTTTTGTGGAGACTGGATTCAATCCCTAACCCACACCTAACTGTACAGCACCATTGTCTCATCAGGCATTGAATAAAGAGGTTTTCAGTGTTTAAAAAAAAAAACAAAAAAAACAATATGTAAATACAGCTACTCAAGCTCTATAAATATTGTACTTCAGTTACAAATAACCATTACCAAATTTAAATTTTCTAATTGGATGTCAAGACTATAGGGAAGTCTGAGGTTATGGAAATAGCGTGAGAAATAAAGTTATGCAGTGAACAAAGAATCATTCTCTGGTTTGAATCCTAATTGAATAACTTACTGACTTCATCCTATCTGCAAAATGAGACTTTACTTTCTGTCATACTCTGTGTTACTGGTATTGCAAAGCAAAGTGAGAAAACAAATAGGAACACTGCAAACATAATGGTTCTGACTAGTCTGGTCTAGAGCAGTGCATTGTGTATGTATGCGTGTTTGTGTGTTTAATCCTGCTCTCTGGGAGGCATGCATTTAGGTACATATTAATAATGCCACATCCCTAATGGACTACTTATTAAGGGAGCCTGGCTGGCTAGGCTATGCCAAGTTAAGACAAATGCATCTCTAATCCAATTATACACATTTCATCCTTTCACTGCAGGAGAAATCCTGACACCTGTGATTGTAAAATGGCTTCTACTCCAGCAAATGTAGAAAATAACAGCACCTATCTCAAAGGACTGTGGAGCATGGTGTATTGTATACTTTTGAAATGTGTGATAGAGTGCCTGACACATAATAGTGTTTACATAATGCTTACTACAAATACATTTTTTATATATAGCTAATTATTATTGTTCTTATTACCTCATGAATAAACGACCTCCACTTTGCTCTGGTTGGTGGTTGCACATATACCTTTAGTGAGAGAATATATATGCTTAAGTTTTTTGTTTACTGAATAGAACTTGGTTCCATTTTTTTTTTTTTGTATTTATTTTACAATTCCCAGAAGGTGTGTGTGTGTGTGTATACATGTATATCAACAAGTAAAAGTGACATATTCTTTCACCATTCCCAACCAAGTCTACAAACTACCTGCTCACTCAAAAAACATATTTAAGCTTATACTGCATTTTGTTAGATGCTGGCAGGAAATGTGAGCCAAATAGTTACTGTTTCACAGTGCTAGTTTGAGATGTGGGAAACCAAACAAGTAACAGAAATAGAGCTTGGTGCGTACTAGAATATGTGTAGTAAGGACATATTCGAAGGTAACATACCACAGGCATAAAAAATTCAGGAAGATTTAGATATTCACTAATCAAATAGCTTGCCTCCAAACTTCATATCTTAATATAAAAACAGAAACCTCGCTGATTCATGCGCTTTTCAAGCTATACCCCATATTTCTGTTCCCCTTCAAAACAACACCTTCTAAAAGAATTTTCTGTGGTTGCTTTATTCACTTCTTCATCCACAATTATTTCTTTAACCCTTTCTCCTATTGCTTCTGAGCAGGAATCTAGCAATACTGCTAATATCAAAGCCGCATATGGCTTCCAGGAAGCCAAATACATTGCTCCGTTGCTCACCTCCTTCCCCTTAGTTAACTTGAATTCTTAGCAACATTCTCTATTTTAAGAAGATTGCAATTATACACACACACAATCACCATTACAATTGAATACTGAACTATAGTCTTGAATCATCTGTCTGACTGATATCTAATCTGGATGTCTAAAAAAATGCAAATGATTAATTGAACTAATAATTCTAGTGATATGAGGGACTAACCAACACCCTTTTTTCTACAATCATATAGAAATACCATTAAAACCTGGGAAAGTAAGGACTAGGACAGATATAAGTGCTAACGTGGAGGTGCTGTGGTTTTAATGCACATGTTAGGACAGGAGATGAGGCACTAAGCCCAGTGAAACAGGTGCCTACTACACAGACGAATGAATTCAACGTGATTCCAGAAAGGGCTGTTCCTTGAATTAAAAAAGAAACTAAGAGTGAGGCGGTCAACTTGGCAACTTAAGACACTCCTGGAAAATTCTCCCCTCAGAATCAACAGTAAAAGGACAAATCCTACTTGCTTGGAGCTCTGAAGGATGATAGAGACTGGAGAAGGACTCCACAAATGCTGAATCGAAGAAAAAGAAAAAGAACCCCCACAATCAGGTAGGAGAGCTGCACTCCGGACCAGCCAGTCTGGACACCTCCTCTCAATCAGCCCTGCACAGCTTGGGATTCATGCAATGCAGCAGCAGGGCCCGGGCCCTACTTCCCAGGGATCAGACCATAGAACCCCTCAAAGCAGCGAGTTAGAACACCACGCATATCCAGACATAGGGTCCCCAGTCCACAGAGACCCAGGACAGAACACAAGCAGCTGAGGAGTCCCACATACAAAAGTACCCCAAAAGAAGAGACCACTGCAGAACTGTTGGCAAGAGGTTCACACACTCAATCCAGTCTGTTTGCTGGACCACCAAACCACAAAACAGACCTTTCTGATGGACCCTATCTGGCTCCTCAGCCTGGGGATACCCCAACAGAGAAGAAACCAGATGCAAAAGAGCCTCACAAAAGAGAGAGGGAGTTGAACTGCTGAAGACAGGACAGGTCCCCGAATTGAGGAGTGTAATGAAAAAGGAGCAAATTCCTAGAAACATATGAGCAACTTCCACTGACTCTAGAAGAAATAGGTTTCAACAGACCAATTACAGGAGACTGAATAGTCATCAAAAACCTCCCCCCAAAAAGAAAAACCTGGGCCAGATGACTTTACAGGTGAATCCTACCAATCATTCCAAAATAATTAATATCAATCCTGCTAAAACTCTTCCAAAAAATTCAAGAGGAGGAAACACTACCCAACTTTTACTATGGGGCCAACATCACACTCCTATCAAGGCAAGATAGAAATACTACGAGAAAAAAACTACAGACCAATTTCTCTCATAAATATAGATGCAAAATTCCTCAACAAAATACTGGCAAATTGAATCCAACAGTACATTAAAAGAATTATCCACCATGATCAAGGGGATTTTATCCCAGGTGCAAGGGTGGCACAACATAAGAAAATCAATTAATGTAATACATTATCAATTAGAAAGGAAAAAAATGCATGATCATCTCAATTGACTCAGAAAAGGCTTTTGACAATATCCATCAGCCTTTCTTGATAAAAACAAATCCTAAAATAGGATAAAAGGAAGTTTTCTCTACATGATAAAAAGGCATATAGGAAAAACCCACAGCTAACACCATACTCAATGGTGAAAGCCTGAAAGCTTTCCCTCTAATATCTGGAATAAGACAAGGATGCCCACATCACCAGTGTTATTCAGCATTGTACTGGGAGTTCTAACCAGAGCAATTAGGCAAGGAAAAGGAATAAAAGGCATCCAAACTGGGAAAGAATGGGAATAAAAGAAAGCATCATTTCCAATCTTTGCAGATTGACCTGTGCAAGGACTCTCCTTCAGCGCTTATCCACACATGAGATAAGATAGTAATAGTTTTCCTGGTCCTTTCTGTGCAGCACCACTTGATTGCTCCCCCATAGCATTCTGTAGCTGAGATCTGTAACTTGCCTTCTACATGCAGGGCAATTCTGCGACAGTGAGTCCCTCAAGACACCCCAGAGAGATTGGGCCAGAATACCTGCCCCAGTATGTGCAAAAGAGTTACTCTGCTCCTCCAGAACTAGGACCAGGGGTCCACACTGGGAGCACAAACCAGCTCTGCACCAAGCCAGTAAGAGATGGTGGAGGGCTCAGCCAAGAGGCCATGAGATCCTACTGCTTTTAAGTAGCCTTTTTCTTGATTTGGTGCTTGTCAACTTACTGCAGTCCTTTTACTGCTTTCTGGAGCTTTGAGAAAGATTTTTCTGCCAGTTCACGACGGTTGTCCAAAGCACTCTCTGGGGTAATGGAGCCCTGACACATCACAATCCACTAGCTCAATGGGGAAAATGCTGACACACAGGAATTTCTTAGTGAATCCTTAGGGAATACATTCAGAGAAATGGAATAAGATAGAAGATGGATTTCCAAGAATTAAACAGTGTCAAGTAGTAAAGAAGAATACTCAGTGAGCACAGTGCGGAAAGTCAATGAAGGTTATGAGGGGAGGTAAGACGAGTGATAGCCTCAGCAAGGAGGAAGAGGTGATAAAAATCACAAGGTGTGAACACATTATTTGATGACGCATGTCCAAGCATCTTAATATCAAATAAGTTTATTTGTCAAATGGAGCACCTAACTTGTGGTATTATTTTTTTTTACACATATCCATATGGATGTTCTGCCAGCATTTCCTATTCCATAAGCACAAAACCAAGCTGATTTTAATCTCGCCTAGTTTAACTCCATTATCCTCAAGATAGAATGGCACAATGATTCTTTCACATAAATAAACTTGAAACATGTTAGTGGATACTGATACTTAACCCCAAAATGTAGTTTTGGTAGTTTAAAGCTGTATGCAGGCCAGAAAAACATATTTTTAAACTTAAGCCATTCCTGTGTGTGTGGCCCCATTGTAAGCAGGACCTTTTGATGAGGCTACTTCAGTTAAGAAGGTGTGGCTCTCCCCAATCAGAATGGATCTTAATCCTATTTCTTGAGTCCTTTGTAAGCAGAATGAAATTTAGGGAGAGAAAAAGCCACAGAGGAGGCAGTCAGAAGCTGAAATCAACAGAACCTGGAAGAGAAGGCAGAGACCAGGAGATACCACCATGTCACTTGTCATGTGACAGAGGAACCAAGGATTGTCAGCAGCCAGTACCAGAATGCCATAGTCTTAGGAGAGAAAGCATTGCCTTGATGATGCCTTAATTTGGACTTTCTTTTAGCCTCAAAAACAAATGTGAGTATATTCCCATTGTTTAAGCTGTCTCGTTTTATGTAATTGTTTGAGACCCATGCCCCTGCTTTCCCTCCAATTTCCCCCTATGGGAATGGGAATGTTTATCCTATGCCTATCCCTCCATTGTGTATCAGAAGCAGAGAACTTGTTCTCTAGGTTTCACAGGCCCACAGACAGTGAGAAATTGTGTCCCATGACAGATCACCCATAACCTATTATGATGAGACCTTTTACTAAGCATTGTTTCTGAAATGACTTAAGGCTGATGGTATATTGTGATGGAATGAATGTACTTTGCATATAGAAAGAACATGTCTTTTCAGCATTCAGAAGTACAGTGTGGAGGATTGAAGCTGTAAGTACCCCAGAAAAGCATATTCTTAAATTTAATTAATTCCTGTGAGTGTGAACCCATCCTAAGTATGGTCTTTTTGATGGGGCTACTTCAGTTAAGGTGTGACCCACCTCAGTCAGGATGGGTCTTAATCCTATTCCTTAAGTCCATTATAAGCAGAATGAAACTCAGTGAAAAAGAGAGAAAGCCACAGAGGAAGCAGCCAGAAGCCGAAATCAACAGAACCTGGAAGAGAAGGGAGAGACCAAGAGACACTGCCATGTGACTTGCCATGTGACAGAGGAGCCAAAGATTGCCAGCAGCCAGTCCCAGAATGCCACAGTCTCTGGGAAGAAAGCATAATCTTGATAACAATAGAACAATAGTCAATAATATACTCATGTATCTTGAGTAGAGATTAGCTTAAAAATATTTTACCAAGGTAAATTACTGTCAAAAGACACTGTATTTATTGTTTGTGTATTGTGGATTGAATAAACATATATATTCCATATTTTATGGAATTATGTCCATAATTTTTAAACAGCTGAATATATTAGTAGTTATTTCAGGGTGTGTAAGCCCATGTGTTAACACATTGATACCATCTAACACAGACTAACACAATCGCAGGAAAGAACAAGTTCCTTCCATCAAAGTGACAGTATATTTTTGCCAAAGGCACAAATTCACTTGCAAATGAAAGAGGGAGTGTGACAAAGATGAATGCAATTCAGTGATCAAGGAAGGCAATTTCCCTCTAAATTCTTTCTATGGAATTTTTTAAAAGCTGCTAAGAAATTGGTATCATTAAAATTCATTTCATTGTTTTGATTATTATTGTGGCATTATCACCCATAATCATTCTTAACTATTTAAAACATATCTCTATAATAATTTCCCAGTCAATAATTGCAAAACTCCATTTTATGCCACCAAGAAATCAAAGACAAATTATCTAATATTTTGTTAAATTAATTTCAACCTGTATATATGAGATTGAGTTGTTCTTAAATCTAAAAAATATCCTTCAGTAAAAAAGTTTCCTCTGAGTCTTCTTATCAGTAGTATTTGGAATATCATAATAAACACCTTGCATAGAGTGTTTTAGCTGATGCTTCCATAAATAGTTTCTTTATTCAGACTTATCACTTCAAATCATTAAAGTCTCTGAGGATTCTTTTACCATATCATTATACACGTAGTAGAGAAAAAAATCCAATCCAATTTATCACAGGCTTGTAAAATAACAACACTTGAAAACATTTTTCTTTAGAACTTAACGTTCACCTAATCCTATATTCTGAGATTTTTATAGGGTCAGTCCATACAAGGAGAGTAAACTATCCTGGGAGTTGCATCAAACCGTTTGGTCCATTAAGACCTCACTTCAGCTGCCAAGTGACATTTTTGCTTGCATAATATTGTTTGGCATCTGCATTGATCAAATTAACTGGTCACTTGCCAAATGTCCACTTCACTTTGGCACATAGATAAAGATTATGGGAGGTAAAGAATGATCTACTAAATGGTGTGCTAATGTCTAAAAGATCATATATTCACCCAAATTGCATAAACTTTACTCAAAAATAACTTAATCATGACTCAGGATTCCTCTCAAATTAATGAAATGTACTCTACTGAAAATGGAAATTGACTACTATAGAGTAAATAACCAGATGATAAAAGCTCTCATTTATGGTGCACATCTTTTTGTCTGTGATGCTAACTAGAATAGATATGAATATGCTTTTAAATTGCTACCTACAGAATAGTTTGATGCAATTTTGAAAGAAAACAAATGTTTGAAAAGTATAAGACTAAATATGTTATTAAAGTTTTACTTTAATTTTACAAGAAGTTCTTATTCAGTTATATAACAAATATTTTTCATTGACTACTACTATCAAGACACTGTCTATTTTTTTATGGAAGGAGATTTTAGTCTAGAAGAAAAGATAACATACTTTCTAATGCCTAAAACAACAATGTGGAAAGCAAAATTGGATTTGTAATTTTAAAATTCACTTTTTGTTCAATATATTTTTTCACCTTCAAAATATATGCATATTTCAATCCCTGGAAACGGCCACTGCCATCATTCCTCCTGGAAGCCAAGTCATCGCTCCCTCCTGGGTTGCTGCAATCACTTCCTTATTGATTCTTAGAATCTTGTCCATCTGCAGGCTACTCACAGCAGCTTGAGTGGCCCTTCTAAAATGTGAAGACTCCCCATTTCTCCCAGAGTAAAGCCAATGTTTCCACAATAACCTATAAGTTTCCAAATGATCAGACACCTGTCACCTCTCTGACCTCATCCCCTACAGCACACTACCTCACACCTGCTTCACCCACAAAGGCATTCTGTAACTCCTGGGCCGTGGCCCAGTTGTTCAATTTGTCTGAGATACACCTGGCTAACCATCTAACCTCCTACAGGGCTTTGCTAAGGTCTCACAATGTAATGACCCTTTTTTGATACTGCAAACTGTGCCAGCCACACCATCTTCTTGACTCTATTTTATGTAGCTTTACTAAACAAAAGCAAAAAGTAACCCTTCTCAGGAAGTATACATTTACATGGCTTGCTTTTATTTTCTTGACTGACAAATGATGTTAAAATATAAACTCCTCAAGGACAAGGATCTTTGTCTGTTTGGTGCACTGATATATCCCAAGTACCCAGAACACTGCACAGGACATAACAGACCTGGTAAATACTTGTTGCATAGTTGAATGAACTTATAAAATTACTGTATTATTCCATGTTCAATGCAGGAAACTCTAGGTACCTGTTGGGGATTGAATCATTTTCCCCATAAAAGGAATGATCAGGTCCCATCTCCTGGCCTTTTAGAAATGAACCCATTTGTAAATAGACTCTTTGAAGATAGTATTAGTTAAGGTGTACCCAAACTGAATGAAGGTGGGATTTAATCCAATATGGCTGAAGTCCTTATAAGAAGCAAAGACAATTGGACACGAAAGGAGAAGCCATAGGGAGCAGCCAGAAGCTGGAAGTCGACAGAACCTGGACGAGAAGGGAGATGACAAAGTCATGTCCATTGCCACGTAAAGGAAAAGCCAAGGAACCCCAAAGATTGCCAGCCATCCAGAATAAACTGACCCAGGGAAAAGCCAGCCTTCTAGCCCCTGAAAGCATGTGTCATTAAATTCCTATTGTTAGGCCAACACATTCTATGGTATTTGTTTTAGCAGCTAGGAAACAAAACGCAGTACCTTAAGAAGAGATGTTAGAAGGCTTGTGGGAAGATAGCAGATTAGCAAGCTCCAGTAATTAGTCGTTCCACCAGAACAACCGTTGAACTGGCAGAAACTGTGTGAATCATCTAATTTTAAAGTCTAGAGCCTAGTAGAACACTGTGCAACATCCATGTAAAAGTGAGATGAAGAAGCTGGTAAACTGTGATAAATACCAATGAATTTCACTCTCTGTGAAGTGGCTACCATCTCAAATCCCCCAGCCTCATGACTGGCAGCAGGGTATTCAGTTTTGGCTCCTGGTGCAGCTTGCTGGTGCCAGGGTGGGATATGAATACCTAGTTCTCCAAGATCCAGAGGCATGCACTCTAATCACTGAGCACTACTTTTGATCAGCTACTTCAGATTGCTCTGGGCCTGGCTCTGAGGGTGGCCATTGTTCCAACCCACTTTATGCAAAATCAGCAGAGGAATCTTAAAGTATTATCCTTCCTTAAAACTACAGAAAATATTTAAAAGGCTGCAGTAACTGGGCAAGTGCCAAATCAAGAACATGCAGCTTCAAAAGACATGGAAGCTCCTGGTGCCCTTACTGGCTCCTCCTGCTCCGTCTTCCCAGTACAGTGTGGAGCTCAGTTGTGCTCCCATTTTGGGTCCCTTGACTTGTTCTGGCTGGCAAAAACTGACCTAGGAAATGATTTTCAGCTTCACCCCATCCGCCTTCCTGGATTTGGCCTCTAAGCAAAAAGCAGCTGGGAACAGCTAAAGCAGTGAAAGAAACAATGAAGTCAAACAGCTTGAGGCAAAGTCTTCTTGCTTTAACTCCTAAAATAGAGCACCTTGGAGAGGGAGAATCTGTTTCTAAGGGACATTGTCAGGGAACACCTAAGACCCCTAACAAGGACAAGCCCAGGACAAGAGACAGGCTCAGAAAAGAAAGGGAGGACCCTTCACTTTGCATTTAACTTGAGCTGACCTTCTTGATTGGAGGGCTGAACTCTGAAGGAGCACACTGGCCAATGCAAGGTCAATATGCAAAGACTGTGAAAGGTGTTTTTTTGCATTGGTTTTAGTTTTGTTAGATCCTGGCACTCAAGGAAATCTGTCATAACACCAGCTAGATACAAACTCAGTAAACAGCTCAGGTACTTATTCCCAGAGTAAACACATTAAAATATTAAAATGAACAGTGTGCAACAAAAGATGACAAGATAAACAAAGAAACAGAAATGATATCTCATCCAAAGATAAAGGCTAAAAATCCAGTAAACATCAATGAAGGAGACCAGATTATTGACATACTGGACAAAGACTCTTAAAAATGGTCCCCAATATGCTCAAGGAGATGAAGGAAAATACAGAGAAAGAGCTAAAGGATATCAGGGAAACAATGAATGCAATATGAAATCTCAATAAAGAGATAGAAATTTTTCAAAGGAATCAAACAGAACTACTGGAGTTGAAGATCACAATAAATGAAAATTCCCTAGAGGGTTTGAACACCAGATTGGAACTGGCAGAAGAAAGATTCAGTGAACTCAAGTGAACAAGACAATTGAAATGAGCCAATTGGAGGAGCAGAAAGAAAAAAGAGGTAGAAAAACTGAAAATAGCTTAAGAGATTTGTGGAACACAATCAACTGTATGAATATACACATTATGGGAGTTCCAGAAGGAGAAGAAAGAGAGAAAGAGGCTAAAGGAATATTCAAAGAAATAATGATAGAAAGCATCACATATCTAAATATAAATATGCACATCCAAGAATCCAAGTTCAAAGAACACCAAACAGAACAAACTTGAAGAGAAATATGCCCAGTGTAGCACTTTGGCAGTTTGATATAGTTATGAATTCCAAAAATAGATATTGGATTTTGCTTGTAAACTGGTCTGTTCATCTGGGCATGATTAAGTTATGATTAGTGCTTTGATTGGGCCACATCAGTATGGCGTTGTGCCCTGCCCCGTGGTGGGTGGGGTCTCAAAGATAAAAGGCATGGCTAAGGACAGAGTTGGAATTTTTTGAGTTGGAGCTCTGAAGCTGAGTTTTAATACTGGAGCCTAGGGGAGTAAGAGAAGGCCCCAGAAAGAGATGAACTGTTCATCTGAGAGTCTACAGCTGGCTTTGTGGAGAGAAGCAAGCCTAAACCCGGAGAGAGGCAAGCCCTGGGAAGAGAGGAACCCAAGAAACCTGAACTCTTGGCAGATGTCAGCAGCGATCTTGCCCCAATACGTGGCAATGGACTTTGATGAGGGAAGAAACTTATGCTTAATGGCCTGGTAACTGCAAGCTTCTACCCCCAAATAAATACTCTTTATAAAAGCCAACAGATTTCTGGTATTTTGTATCAGCACCCCTTTGGATGGCTAATACACTCAGACACACAGTACTCAAACTGTTAAATGCAAAGGACAAGGAGAGAGTTCTGAAAGCTGCAATAGAAAAGCAATGTGTTTTGCTCAGGGAGTCTCAATAAGATTAATTGCTGATTTCTCATCAAAACCGTGGAGGCAAGAAGGTAGAGGAATGATATACTTCCATTGCTGAAAGAAAATAATTTCCAACCAAGTATTTTATATCTGGCTAAACCGTCTTTCAGAAATGAGGGAGATTTTAAAACACTCCCAGATAAAATTTGAGGGAATTTGTCACCACTAGACATACCCTACACACAATTCTAAAGGGAGTTCTTCAGACTGAAAGGAAAGGACACTAGATAGTGCACTGAAGCAACAGAATGAAATAAAGACCTCCAATAAAAGAATATGGGTAACTTAAATGGCAGAATTATTGTATTTAATTTTTTGGTAAGTAACTCCACTTCTTACTTCTTACAGGTTCAAAAATGCAAATGCATAAATAGTAATGGTCACTTTATGGTTTTGGAAATATAATGTGTAATGAAATAATTTGTAACAAGTGAAAAAAACAGGTAGAGGATAAATGGGTATAGGAAAAAGGTAGGTACATGCTATTAAAGGCAAGTTGGTATCAAATCAAATGTGATCATTATAAATTTAGTGTGTTAAATTTTAGCCACATGATAACTACAAAGAAAATATGTGAAAAATATATGCAGAAATAAATAAGAAGGGATTCAAAATGGTGCAATACTAAAAATCAAATGATATGAAAATAGACATTAACAGAAGAATTGAGGACCAAAAAAGGTATAAGATTTACAAAGAACAAAATGGCAGAAGAAAGTCCTGTTTTATGAGTAGTTACATTAAATATAAATGGATTAAACTCCCCAGTCATAAAGCAAAAATTTGCAGAATGGATACAAAAGCATAATCCAACCATATGATGTTCACTGTATATTTAAAGCCACAAGTAGGTTGAAAGGGAAAAGATGGAAAAAAGATACCATGCAAATAGTAACCAAAAGATTCCTAGAGTACCTATACTAATATCAAATAAAATAGACTTTAAGTAAAAAAAAAAACTGTTATAAAGGACAAGAAGGTTACTATATACTGCTAATGGGGTCAATTCAATGAGAAGACATAACAGTTATAAATATATTTGCACTTAATGGCAGAACCCCAAAATATATGCAGCAAATATTGACAGATTTGAAGGGAGAAATGGATGGTTCTACATTAATCATACAAGACTTCCATACAACACTTTCAATACTGGATATAACATCTAGACAGAATATCAGTAAGGAAATAGAAGACTTGAACAATACTTTAAGCCAACTAGACTTAACTGACATATATAGAACACTTCATCCAGGCAGCAGAAAACACATTTTTTTTTTTTAGTGTACATGGATCATTTTCCAGTATAGCTCATATCTTAGGCAAAAAACAAGTCTCAATAAATACAAAAATATTGAAATCATACACTGTAACTTCTCTAGCCATGATGGAATGAAGCTAGTAATCAAAAACAAAGGTAGAACTGGGAAATTAACAAATATGTGGAAATTAAACAATGCACCCTTAACCCATGGGTCAAAGAAGAAATCATAAGAGAAAACAGGATATATCTTGAGGCAAATGAAAAAGAAAACCACAACATGGCAAAATTTATGGG
>JAQZBX010079732.1:0-13935 GCA_029593785.1 Cabassous unicinctus | reverse complement strand
TGGCAAAACTGAAGGGAGAAATGTACATCACTACAATAATCATTGGAGACTTTAACACACCATGCATATCATTAGAAAGAACAACTAGACAGAAGATCAACAAGGTAACAGAGAATTTGAGCAATGCAATAAATAAGTTAGACATAACAGATACATGCAGAATGGTGCATAAAATCTCAGCAGGTTATGCATTTTTCTCGTGGCCATGGATCTTTCTCCAGAATAGGCCATGTTAATACACAATGCAGGTCTCAATAAATCTATAAAGATTGAAATTATACAAAGAACCTTTCCATATCCTAATGGAATGAAACTGGCATTCTATAATAGACAGTAGAAAGGTAAAATTTCAAATTTGAAAAGTCTAAACAACACACACCTAAATAGTGAGTCAAAGAAGAAATTGCAATTGAAATCTAAAATATAGTGAGAAAATTGAAAATGAGAAAACAACTTATTAAACCTTATGGGATACAGTGATGGCAGTCTTGAGAGGGAAATTTATAGCCCTAAATGCTTATGTTAAAAAAGAAGAAAATAGCTAAACTGAAAGATTTAACTGAACAAGTTGAGAAACTAGAAAAAATGCAGCAAACCAATCCCAAAGCAAGCAGCAGGAAAGTAATGGTAAAGAATAGAGCAGAAATAAATTAAATTTAGAACAAAAATCAATAGAGAAATATCAAATAAACCAAAATTTGGTTCTTAGAGAAGATCAATAAAATTGACAAAACCCTAGCTAGATTAACAAAGAAAAAAAGAGAGTAGATGCAAATAAACACAATCAGACATGAAAAGAATGATGTTATGACTCACTACACAGAAATAAAATAGAATCGTATGAGGGTATTATGAGAAACTGTATGCCAACAAACTAGGCAAACTAAATGAAATTGACAAATTCCTAGAAATACACAAACAGCCTACACTGATGCTATGAGAAATACAAGAACTTAACGAAACCAACTGCATTTAAAAAGTTCTCCCAAAAATCTCCCAACAAAGAAAAGTCCAGGACCAGATGGCTTCTAGGTGAAATCTACCAAGCATTTAAAAAAAAAATTAACACCAATACTGTTTAAACCCTTCCAAAAAATCGAAGAGGGAAAATTACCCAAAATATTTTATGAAGGCAATACCACACTAATACCTTCATTCTTAATATAAGAACTTTAAATTAATAGTCATGTTTAGAATGAAAAAATTTGTTTGAATCTCTTCAAAATCCATCACATATTATTATATTAAATCAAGAGCATTTGTTATATAGAAATACAGATGAGATAGTTTAAGTTGAACATTGCTTCTGTTAACTTAGTTTTAATCTGAACACTGATGGAAAATTAAAATAGAATTGGTAAACATCTGGTGCCCATTTTTTAGTATGAATTTTGACCATGATCTCTAACATTAATTCTCTTTGCCTTTCTTAAAATTCTGTGATATATCTTCAGCCCTAATATTGTGCTATCTTTCCACATGAATTCATTTTAATTCCCTCCTCATCTCTCTATTTCAAAGATTATTTTAATGATGGAACAATCAATTTTTCAAAAAAAATCCATTGTATCAGTTGTATCCTTACTACAATTGAATTTATTTCTGTGGTGCAGATTGAAGATTTAGAATGAACATATAGACAAGTCATTACAAAGTAATTCCTCTCTATATAGCTCCATTTGTATTATGTAAATATTTCCTCACCTATAAGTTAAAATAATATTTTTTATTTTGAAATAATATTTAAAATACTGTTTTGAACAACTCAATGTAATTATCTATTCTTTTACAAGGACATAAATGGAAAATATTATTTTAATCGAGTGTCTGGATATAAAACCCACCTTAATTGTTCTCCCCACAATCCTTCCACTGAAAATAAAATGAGAAAACTTTGCTTTACACATGAAAATATGATTTAAATAATTAAGGTTACTAGAGTACTCAGGCAAAGCCATACAAAGATCTATCTGCCTTTATTGATACAAAATTATTATCATTGTTAATTTAATGTGTTCTTACATTCTAACTAGTCACTTTTAATAAACAGTTTCTGAAACACCAGTTTTCTCCATTTCCAAGCCCATAAATGATTTTAATTTCCCTTCCTGTAAATCCTTGCTGTTGGGTTAGTTTTCCCATAAAATAATTATTTTCCCTGTAAAAACTGCCACTTAATTTCTTGTCCTTAATTTTAGAATACAAAGGAACCCTTGTTTCTATTCTAGACTCAGCCATTAATTTTAGTAGTGAACTCTGCATTGACTTGACTTCTACCCAAACGAATTTCTTCATCCAAAGTTAGAGTATAAATCTCCCTTACCTAAAACAATGTGTTCTGAGTTTCAAATTTAAAAACAGGTAAAGAAAAATTTTGAAAAGATAAGACACTATGCAATGAATATGTAATTATATTCAGTTTAACACTCATACAAGAGTAACAATACTTAAGAGAGGTAAAAATTCCTTGAGGCTTTCCTGGGATGATTATATACAGAATACTTCATTAGCATTTAGAAAGTAAGAAAAGGAAGCCAGAGTTATCTGAGCTCAGAGCCCAAATGCATAAACGATTAAAAATGTCAAATTGAAGCAATGAAAATTTAATGTTCAAATCCCCAATTTTTCTATTACCTGCTTATTTCATATAAAGCCATGATATAGTCACTGTTATTGGATTGAACTATTTCTGCCATTCTAATTTTAAGTTAGGTGAAAATGAATTAATAAATTAAGCCAAATTCTCTAATTCTACAAAATTTAAATAAAACTGAAAGGCAAATATAAACTCACCTGTTTTTTTCCCCTTATATGTATGAGAAATCATTACCATCATAAACATCACTGGTATGAATGGCAGTTAACAAGGTCTGGGAAAGAAGATAAACATAGATTTCAGTTTAGAGATATTTCCATTTGATTTTTATTTCCTGTTTGTAGTCTTTTGGTAAGTTTATTTGTCAGGTAGTCGATGTTGCAGGGACATTATCCTTTTGATTTTTCTTCTCACTACCTTATACCATGCAAATCACTTTTTCTTAATCAATGCTTTGTTGACTTTCTACAGAAGTTTTTATATTTCCTTCCTATGGAAATTCTCCCCACAGCTAAGAATAATTTCTCTGTCACTGAGTGACCTAGTTATATTTTTAGAATATCACATGACAGGCTTCTCAGGCAAATCTTTGAATTTGTTAGTATCTTAATCCCAAAACAAATAAGTCTATGAAAATCAGAGATTATCTCTGCATTTAACTCTGTTTAACAATTATATATACCAGGTAGTCAAAAATAAATAATGCATATATCATATGTAAGAAGGAAAGAAACATAATTTAGCACACAGGTTCTAATCTTTCTTAAATTATTGTGGATCCATTCCAGTGCTTTTCCTCTCATTGTTTTCTCTCTGTCCTCATTGAAATGCTGATTTTTCTCCTGAGGTTCAGATTATTTAATTTCAGATTCTTCAGTTCCTAATTCTCCCATTATTCAAGATATTAATAATATGAAATTTCTAATTCCTCATACCATTCATAGATGAAAACTATGGATCATTATAGGGAAAACTGGCACATGTCATTCAACAAGTGTTAATTCAAATAATGGCAGGTCATATACTCACAGCAACAGCTTGAAGACATGTAGAATAATTTGAAAACCAAGAGATCAAATGAGATCTGTATTTCCATCACTTAAATATTCCTAGAGGTATCCAGATTCACATGATTATTTAAAACCTGCATGAACAGTAAATTCAAAAATTACATTTCTCTTATTCTTATTCTATGACATTGACTATCCCTTGCATAGTTTTTGGAACTAGCTTCCAAATAATCAACTCATCAATTAGATTTCCTTTAGATTCAAGTTATCAGTTATACTGCACAAAGATAGAATCTGGATTATAAATCATATGTAATTTACAATTAGCCTAGCTAGCGATTTAGGCATTCTCCTCATTAGATATTCCTACTGGTTCCCAATGATTTAATGTTCTTGCTCTATGAAAAATATTTCTTTCAGAGAAGAATTTTGTAGGGCTTTTTATTTGAAGGTCTTTTCCTTTCTTTAGTTTCCTTTATATTGTCCAAGTAGAAAAGAATAGCTTTATGTCCACATATTAGATGATGATCTTCAACTGTCCTCAAAGTGGTTTTATTGTGCTCTGTCTGAGCATTAAAATGGGTTTTGTTTATTTCCAAGCATAACTTTAGATTACCTAAAGAAATTATAAACTTAGAAGCTCATCTTATTCTCTATAAATTAGAAAAGTCATGACAGAATGATTTGAAAACAACAACAACAACACTTGACTGTATCTTAAGTCTCTCTGACTACTTATTTCCATAACTCTTCTTTTCCTCATTTTCTTCTTCATGTATGCGTGTGAAGTTAAACCTATCTTCTGAAGTGTTGTATGAGCAGAACAAATAATGGCAAATGATTACTGAGAACTTACACTCTAGTTCCCTACACCAACTGTTCTCATTCAATCTTCAAAACAAGCCAATAATATGTGAACTAAGATCCTCCATGAGAAAATCCTGTCTAAGGTCACCAGGCAAGGTAGTGTTGCTGGATTTCCTCTAGGTTCTTGGCTATGATACATAAAAGAAATTTATGCTAGTTTAGTTTGGAAAGTAGTTTATTAAGGAAATGAGAGAAGAGGAGAAAATAACTCATTATGGGTTCCCAGATATTATTTGGGCTGGCCCAGGTAGAGAAGGGAGAAAAAGGGATGATTTTTCCTCTGGGCTTTCTTTTTTAAATGAATAATTATTTTTCCTACTTGCTAATGTTTGTGTGAGGGATCACTGTTGTTTGCTGTTTTGATTTATTACCCCACCCATAATTCCCCCAGGAAAGGGCCCAATGATAAGGCCCTTTGAGAATATCTGGAGACTTATCTTGTGGGTTCTTTCAGTAGCTTTCTGGTGAGTGTCTTTCTCACATAGGATTTCTGGGTGGAATTTCATGGCCACATGTTTCACTGACAAGGTTTTCTGCCATGTTTTAGATTCATCTTCTCATTCCCTAAACTAGCCTGCCTCAGTAGAGATGGTTAATAAAAGTCAGAGCAATACCTTATTTTGGAAAAGTGAAGAATTAAAGAAAAAATTTCTATAATGTGTGCTCCAAAAGTAAACCGTGCTCTACTTGATTCAGGAACATTTCTATTGTAACTGATTTTTGTCAGTTTTCTTTATATATACAATTCCATATTTAAAAGGGGTCAAATTATTCAAGTTAAGTCTAAAACAGTGTCCAAGTCAGTGACACAAGCTAGTATATGTGGTTTGATTTGCCTCCAAAGAATTAACTTGAAACCAACTTAAGGATTTTTTTTTCATTTTTCATTCCAGTCACTTCTGAATAAAGCTGACAAAATCTGTTTTATACATAATTATTCTTTTCTAGTAAACCTCTCAATCAGTCTAGGTTATGTTTTAATAGTTGTTTTCTTCTTTAGGGAGAAAAATTTATTTCCAATTAATCTTCCAGAGCTTCCCCCTCTCTCTGGACTTTTCTAGCTTTACCCTTATCCTAGAAGCTCATTTGTTTCCATGGATTCTTGACCACTCCCCCAATTGAAAAAGAAAAATCAACTATGTCTTTCTATTCTGGTTTCTTTTAAAAAATGCCCATTTTAAAGTTGTATATAAAATGTACTATCCTCCATTCTAACATATCTTATGTATAAATATGGGTAAAATAAAATTGGGATTGCACTCTATGCATTTTTTTCAAAGTATTCTTTTAGTCATTATAGGATCACTAAATCTTCAAAAAGGAAGAAAAAACAACTGCTCTTATTTATTTCTATTGATAATTACACTCAATTTTTATAATATTTTGTTCTTCTTTTTGATCATGTATTTTCACCTATATGAACAATGTATCTTTTTTTATTACTTCATATCATGATCCCACAGTTTTATTACATAATGCTATAGCATTTTATCTTGTGCACTGCAGTCTTAATGGACATTATCTCGTCAGAGAAAAATATACTTTCTTTGGTGATGCAATACAAAAACTTAATAAAATCTTAGGCCAATTGTACAATGGGTTCAATGATTCATCAAATAATTTATTTTTCTCATTCATATTGCCAGTTAGAAGGTTAACTGAAGGGTTCCTTGGGCTTGCTTTCATTAGGAGTGTCTTAGCAGTGTAAATATAGTAAGCTATGAGTTAAAAATCAGGAATAGTGATTTAGTTAATAAGAACAGAAGCACAATAGGAGCAAAAACACTGAAAGAAGAAGGACCTGTTTTATGTGAGGTCTCCTGTTAGACATTAGTAAAAACACTGCCTAGGATTATTCATGAAACATTTTTGGATAGGTTGAGTATGAAGATTATTTGGGCAGCTCTGAATGGAAAATGAATGTGCTTCTGCTGAGTTCAAGTGCTTATGTTATACAGGTATGGCACAATTTTTATACTTTGAGAGAATCTATTATTATTTATGTTTCCCTAAATGACAAGGTGTCTCCTTGTGGATTTCTTTTACAAGAAGATTTAGAAGAAATCACAATAGGTACCAAGCTATATAAAAATGGAAGTAGTTGTTACAATTTTGTTATAAATATTTAATCTCTACAAAATAAACACCCATTTACCTTATCCACTAATCAATTATATTTCACATGCAAACTATTTAAGTGATGTTGGTAACTTTTCTTCTCATTTTGATATCACAAGTGCAAAATACGGCACATGGAAGTTTGTTGATTTGGCCAAAGTTGGAAGTAAATAAGCTCAAATTAAGCCCTACCGAATCTTGGCTCAATGTACCTGTACTTTCCCAGTGTTTTTACCTTTAGTTTCTGAGAATGTAGACAAAATGCATCAATCATTTATTTTCTTCCCTGTAACATTTTCTGATTCATTACCTAGTGTTATGAACCCTTTTAAAAAATAATTTAAAAAATAAATTTTGTCAAAAAGAACATATGGATAGTATATATTAACATGCCAAGCCAATGTGAAGTTGTCTTTTCTTTCCTGCCTAGATAAAGTACAATTGGATTAAGAAAAATATTTATCTCAAAACTTTTCTCTCAAAACACGTGGCCATTGCTACCTCATTTCTAAGGTAGAACAAAAATTCATTTTTTATTAATAATTTGCACAAATGATAATATATATAATTCCTCTCTAATTTAATTCTGCTATGATTCTTTTCTCAGAAGATTTCCTTTCCCTTTCTTTCTCTTTCATTTTATATTGCCATTAAAATTGTTAGTAAACTTCTGGAGGTTTTTGTTTTGTGAAAATCTTCAGATTTTTTGGTCTAATTCCTTTATTAATGTTACATCATTGTCCATAACTTATTATTTCTATTCATTCCCATGTAGAGTTTCTTTGTATCAAATGATTATAAAAATATTTCTTTAAGTTTCTTTCCCCTAAGAAATCTTTTCCAGAAATCTACTCTTCCCAAAATCTACAAATTATGTATTTTATACATGGGCTATGGTTTTATATATTTTAATACAACATGTAATTGTTTTTGTTACTTTTCTTTTACAAAATATAAAATAGATATATGCAAAAATGATGCTAAATGAAACATTTTTAAAAGCATAATTTCCCTTGGATTATTCTCTGTCTGTTAGGATGATGAAATAATTCATTTCTCCTATTTATATATCAAGATAAACTGAGATATTGAACTTATTCTCCACCACAGAGCTGCGAATCTATTCCTCAAATGGAGGTCTATTGGAAATAGATATGCATACTTCATTTTCTCATCCTGTCCCTCCACATTCTGAACATATATGTTGTAATAAACACTTTAACAGAAATAGAAAAAGCCACCAAGCCCTCCAAATCTTTGTCTCTGCCTATAACCTTTTAAGGTAGTGAGAGGACCAATTTTCCTTTGCAATATAAACCAGTTTCTGATCTATTCTGTGGAATTCTTCCCTACCTAATTTACTTAAGATGTCATCATTCATATTTTAGTCAAAGATATGATAAGCAAATAAAGCTGAATATTATATGCTTTTAATATTCTGAAAACCACTTTTAATCTCCTCCATTTTGTACAAAATGTCAAAATGTTAAGTGGCATCCAAGTATAATATTTACTTACAAATGATTATTAAAATTCATGTTCTATCTCACATATAAGGCTGTAAGAAACAGTTATTGTTAGTCCCAGGTTAAAAATCTTGGTGACAGGCCAAGATTCAGGCAGGAGTTTATTAGAATGCAAGTATGGTGGGGGTCTGAAGAGAAACTTCAGCCCACCTGCCCAGGTTGGGAATGCTCATTTTGAGCTGGGGTGATTAGGTGGTTTTACAGAAAGGGCAGGTGGTTGTGGCATGAAGATATAGGGTGGGAAAGTAACAAGTTAGCTATCTCAGATTAGGGCATAATATTCTAAGAAGTGTCTCACATTTGGGGAAGGAATGTCCTGTGGCCTTGTGGGGATGGTGTTAAGCAATGGCCAGAACAGGATATTCTGTGTTTGAGCATGTACAAACTCAGGAGGCAAGAGATTACATGCTAACAGTCACTTTTCATTTTTCAGATAGATGTACTCCAATTCATTCCCACATGAGAAATTGTCACTTGACTTATAATTCTCTACCTCACCCTTTATGACATTTATGAAGTTAGGGAGATGGTTGCAATGATCTGACAACTGATAGAACTATATTTTTCCAAGTCCACTTTACTCCCACATAAAGTTATTTAACATATTGAATAGTACAAATCAATTATTTTTTTTCTCCTGAGAATATCTTTTTACACCAAATCTTTTTCATGGCCTTTCTCATCTCTGAATGTTCCATACATAGATAAAGATTGAATATAAGAATAATTATGGTATAAAATAATGCAAATACTTTATCCTCAGGGAAGGCTATAGGAGGTTTAAAACAGGCAAATATTAATTCCCACCTACTAATAATGCTACCTCAGTGATTTGAGCCACAAATTTAGAGAGGACTTTTCATCTTCCTTCAGCTGAGTGATTTCTTCAGGTGAATAATATAATGACATAAGACTCAAAGAAAGTGACATAGGTTATTAAAACAACGATTCCTCAGTTGACAACCACAAGGACACCAGTGATGTAGATATCAGTACAGGAAACATTCTCAAAATGGAAAATTGCACACTAATAATGAATTGTTTCTTTGGGGCCACAGAAGACTAGCTAAAATATGACAGAAAACTACCCCAAGTAGCTATCATTAGGAGACTGCATCTTGTCCTGCTCATTGTAATCACATAGCAGAGTGGTTGCAGATGGCAACACAACAATCAAAGGTCATGCGTACAAGGATGAAGATTTCAGTCATTCCAAAGAAGTTCATGGAAAACACCTAAACATGATACTGCCAAAGGAGATATTTTTTACTCCATTAACAGATCACTAGTCAGTTTGAGAGTCACACAGGGCATAGCAGATATCCACAGGTGATAAATGGCTGAGGAAAATTACATTGGCTGTTGAAAAAGAAAGCTTCATTGAATGGAGACAGGATCAGGAATTTTCACAAGAAAAGGACAACATAAAAGATAAGAAAAAAGCAAAGCAAATTATGTTCATGTTCTGATCTAAGAATGTCCCATGAAGTTGAATTTTGATATGATCCTCTTATGTTATATATATTAAGTTTATTATATGCTATGTACAAACTGTAAAGTATCTGAAAAATATAAAAACATCAACTGATATTTGGATGATACAATCACAGTATGGTCACAAGTATTTAAAAAACATCAAAAAATCATAGAAGCAAATGCATACTTAGTTTTTATTATATTTTTTCTTAGGAATCATAGTTAAAGTCTCTACTATTTTTAATGTTTTTAAAATTTGTTATATTGATAACACTAAATATGTATTTTATCCAGATTTGAAAATGCAATGATTAACATATTACTTTTTCCAAAATGGAAAATGCCATATTTAAGTAATAATGAAAATTTATTTAACTTAATGATGGGATTTATTTATATTGATAATTTCCTATTGTACTCTGTATTCATAGTGGCATTCTTATTTATGTATTATTGCTTTCCCCAGCATGATATGAATCATTTCTCTGGATTTTCTTTATGCATATGATCAAGAAAAGCAATTGCATTTATTTTTTTCAATTTTATTTTAATTTTAATTTTTAAACATTCATTTTATAGATATTTTTGCAAACATATCTTACAGAATTCCTCTATGTCCTTCACCCGGATTCAATAAGGGTTAACATCTTACATAATCAGAGGACCAATACAAAAATGGGAAATTAATATTGCTTAATATTCAGACATTATTAAAATATCAAACATTGTCCTTTTAATTTCCCCACACACACAACTTTTTGATCCATGAGGCAATCCAGGATCACACATTGTATTTTGTTGTTATGTTTTTTTACTCTTCTCCTATTTGGGATGGATTATTTTCTTTTTAAACAAATCAATCTCCGTGATACATATTAAAGCATAAAACCATATAAAGTGTACAATCAATGGTATTCAGTGTAATGATAGACTTGTGCATTCACCACTTCAATCATTCTTAGAGGACCTTCATTATTCCAATAATAATAATAAACAAAAAAAACCTCATCACCTCTCAATCTTCGTATGCTCCCCCTGCCATATATAGCTGCTGTTCTTCTTCCTTCTCTCTAGTGTATTTTTATTTATAGTTTGTAAAACCTGTCTTATGTATTCAATATCACCCATATTCATGTTTTAGATGAGGTTTCATGATCTTATACAGTCTCATGTTAGAGTTTTAGCTTTCCTTATAGTAATATACATAACCTTAGATTTTCCCTTTCAACCACTTTTGGGACAATTTTTAAGTCTTTCTTTACCTTGCTTGACTTCAACTCTTAAAGATATTACAATTATTTTGTAGAATGAGATTCAGTATGCATTTGTCTGAAACATCTCATAAATAATTTCAGATTATGTATTTTTAGCAAGAATACCAAAGAATTGTGTCCTTTTTAGTTTATGGAAATTCCCATTATCAGCAATGTCAACTTTTATCACCTTGGTTAAGATGTTGATGGTCAGGATAATGTTAGTCATTTATTTTTTATTTTATTTTTTTTCAAAATATACTTAAATTTCATAAATGTTACATGGAAAATATAGAGGATACCCATATGACCTGCTCCCTGTACCTCCCATAATTTACCACATTAACAAAATCCTTCATTAGTGTCATACATTCATTGCAATTGATGAACACATTATAGAACATTGCCACTAAGCATGGATTATAATTTGCATTGTAGTTTACACTTTCTCCCACACAATTCTGTAGGGTATGGCAAGATATTTAATGGCTTGTATCTGTCATTGCAGTGTCATTCAAGATGATTTCCAAGTCCCAAAAATTCCTCTATATTATTACATGTTTTTCCCTCTCCCTGCTCACCAAACCTACACAGCCTCCACAGTAATGATATAATTCTTCCATTGGTAATAGAATGCCAGTAAGTCTACTGTAGTCCATAGTTCATTCCCCAGTTAGGAGATTTCTGGGATGGTGATATCCATTCCACCTCTAGGTGATAAGGAGCTTTGATCCCAAATGGCTGATGTATGGGACTCTCTTCTTTGAAGTTGTAGACTTTCTCAGTTCTTTGTTATGGTGGTTGTTCAACATATTTTCCTTTTTAGTTGTCTTGTGTGATTTCAGTGAACTGGAGAACAGGTGTTGCTACTCCAATGAGTTTCAAGGTCCAACTGGCTCACGGACAGCCCAAAGATTTAAGTCTCTTGGAAATACACTTATCAACTCTAGTACTAACTATAGGCTTAAAAAAAAAAAAGGAACAGTATAACCATGTGTAAGAAAACCACAACCGAGTCCAGCTCTGTCCCACAGGGGAGCATAAATTCCAAGGTAGGGCCCACAGACAAGGCACCAAACTCCTAAGCTATTTGTCATGACTATAATGTCTGGGTGTCTCCAGAGTCCTCAGGAGCCTAGTTATTTGGGGGTAGCATTTACTTTAGCTGTCAAAGAGATACTACTGAGATGTGAATAAGCATAATCTCTGGAATGAACTTCCAACACACTTGGAAGACTCTTAGCAAAATAAATTGATTTGTTTTTCCACTTTTCCACTTTTAGTCAAGGTCTTTTTCCAGTTGTATTGTTAGTTTTTGCTTGATTGTAATCCCTAGGTGCCAGGGAGTCTCACCCTTGGGAGTTAAGTCCCACAACAGTGAGAATTTATTGCATTTTTCTTCAGAGTTCAGCTAAAAGAGAGGCCACATTTCAGTAACAAGGAGCCTCTAAGGAGGTAACTCTTAGGCACCCTATAATAATAGTCTGAGTTTCTGTAATGTCACAAGGTATAATATCAATGTGCAAAACTGGAAGCATTTCTGTAGACCAATAATGAACAATCTGTGGAGGAAATCAAGAAAAAACCCATTTACAATAACAACTAAAAGTATCAAATACCTAGGGATAAATAAAAGAAAAGATGTAAATGACTCATATGTAGAAAACTACATAAAACTGTTAAAGGAAATCAAAGAAGACTTAAATAAATGGAAGAATATTGGCTGTTCAAGGATAGGAAGACTAAACATCTTTGAGATGTCTATCCTACCCAAACTAATCTACGGATTTACCACAATCCCAATAAAAATCACCACAGCATATTTTACAGAATTGGAAAAACTATGCAATTGATTTGGAAGGGCAAGTGTCTCCAAAAGCCAAATATGTATAGAAAAAGAAAAATGAAATAGGAGGAATCACACTACCTGAATTTCAAACAAAGTATATAGCTACAGTGGTCAAAAGTCATGGTATTGGCACAAGGATAAAAATACTGTCCAACAGAACCAAATTGAGATTTCTGATATTGATCCTCAAATGTACAGTCATCTGACATTTGAAAAGGCCACCAGGCCCATTAAACTGAGAGAAAATGGCATCTCCAACAAATGGCTGTTGGAGAACTGGATATCCATATCCAAAAAATGAGAGGGGAACATCATCTCACACGTTATACTTAGCAAGAGCAATGAAAGAAAAAATAGATAAATGGGAACTCCTCAAAAATAAAAACTTTTGCACCTCAAAGGAGTTTGTCAAGAAAGTGAAAAGGCAGCCTTTTCAATGGGAGAAAATATTTGGTAAATATATATTTGATAGAAGCCTAATATCTAGCATATATAAAGAAACCCTTCACCTTGAAAATAAAAAGACAAAGAACTCATTTTAAAAAAATGGGCAAATGATTTGAATAGAGACTTCTCCTAAGAAGAAATACAAATGGCTAAAAAGCACATGAAAAGATGCTCAACATCACTAGCTTTTAGGGAAATGCAAATCAAAACTACAATGAGGTATCATCTTACACTCAATATACTGGCAGCTATTAAAAAAACAGAGGACTACAATTGTTCGAGAGGGTGTGGACCAATTGGAATCCTATCCATCGTGTGTGGAAATGTAGAATCGTCCAGACTTTGTGGAGGACAGTTTGGCAGTTTCTCAGAAAACTATAAAACTTCCATATGATCCAGCTATTCCACTGCTGGTTATATACCCAGAAGAATTGAAAGCAAGGGCACCAACAGATATATGCACAACAATGTTCCTAGCAGCATTATTCACTATTGCCAAAATTTCAAAACAACCCTGGTACCCTTCGACAGATAAATGGCTAAGCAAATTGTGGAATATAGATACAATAGAGCATTACTTAGCTGTAAGAAAGAATACAGTAATCACACACAGGATAACACAGATGACTGTTGAGGACCTTATGTTGAGTGGCACAAACCAAGCACTGAAGAACAAATATTCATGACCTCACTGATATGAATTAACAAATGGAGCATTTAAAAACCACCTGAATGGCAAACTGCTTAATGTGCAGAACCGGGTAACAGTCCTTGAAATAGAGGACAGAAGGGT
>JAQZBX010079731.1:0-13936 GCA_029593785.1 Cabassous unicinctus | reverse complement strand
CGTTGGACAGGCAACTTCTCCCAGAAACTCATCAACGACCCTTCGTTGGACTTTCATCGGAGCCACTGGTTTGCAGCCTGCCTGTGGAGCCTGGACTTGTGCATCCCCACAGTTGCGTGAGAGACTCTTTTAAAATCTCATATCATTGACGGATATCTCCTGTTGATTCTGTTTCCCGAGAGAACCCTGACTAATACAGATGCCTAGACATCAAGAAAAAATCATGAGCCATACTAAGTAAATGGAAGACATGCCCAAGTAAAGAGCTATATCAAAGCAGCATTACTCACGATTGCCAAAAGCTGGAAGCAACCCAGGTGTCCATTAACCAATGAATGGATAAACAAACTGTGGTGTATTCAGACAATGGAACATTATCCAAGTGTAAGAAGAAATGAAATTGTAAAACGTATCACAACCATGGATGAACAAAGACATTATGTTATGTTGAATGAAGCAAGCTAGACACAAAAGGACAAATACTGTATGACTCCACTACTATGAACTAAATATACTAATATACTGTGTAACACATGGTATGATTCTATTTAAATAAAATGTAAATATAAATCAATTTATAATGGTAAAAAAAAGAAAGGTAATACAGATGTGCTTTTTCTTCTTATACTTTGCTAAAATGGATGGATTGATTTCTCCAACATTACTTTCAGTTTGTGTGTATTTTCAACTACATATTGGGTTTCAACTATGTATGCAGTGGTATTATTCCATGCCTATTTCTGCATAGGCAACATAACAAGCAATACCTAAATATTACACAAAGTGACCAGGATATTAAACTCCTAAATATTGCAATGAAAATAACATAACTAGTCCAATTTATTTGACCAGAAAAAATAGTAACTATACTAAAAAGATATAAAGCCTAAAATGAAATTTGGAAAAGCATTAGATCTTAATCCATTATTCCAGCTGGCCAACAAAACTGTTACACAGACACTCCAAGAAGTCATCATTCTTCCATCTAGATATGAACAGTAAACTTTAGAAGGAAAATAGTGGGAAAGGAAGTAAAAATGAGAAATATACAACTTATGAAATAGTGAATGCATTCAGAGCTTGGAATTCACTATTTGCCAAAATATTGATTTCTTTAGCAACTATCCCCTCTCATTATTTTAAACAGTTTCACAGTTTTAGTGGTTCTGTGACTTTATACATTACAGTATCAGCACATTCCATATGGGCTGTACTCTTTTTTGCTTTCCCTCAATTGACTGAATTTCATATATAATGCCTTTTTTATCTATTTATCTTTTTCCTGTTTACTCCAAAAGTCACCAAATTTTTAAAAACCTTTATTCTATGCCATAAATAAGTAAACTAACTTAAGGAATAAATAAATAATCCTCTGTATTCTGCATGTATTTCACATCTTTACTATGGTGAAACAGCTTTTTAAGACTAAATTCACCAATTTGTAGACATAGCTGATAATTTTAAGGTCCCCAAGAAGAACAATATCTGCATCAGTATTACTTTCCTGATCCTAGGCAAAGCCTCATCTCAGAATAGAACTTTGTGATCTAGAAACTTCTTACCTATAGTTTGTGGTTAAGACTTATGAATCAAAGGACTCCATTGAAGAGGGAATGTTTCTGATGTCATCAGCTGTTCTCAGGTGATCTGCAAATATCTGTCTCTTGTCCTGATCCCTGAAAAGCACAATTTACAATACAGCAAAGGTGAGATACAAAATGAGGTATGTGAACAAAACAATTTAGGATAATTACATGCTGCTCAGGTATAGGCAAAGCTGAACCAGAAAATCTGACTAGCCAGAAAAATAACCTTATCCTGTTCTCACCTATTCAGATCACCTTTACATCAAATGCTGAGAATACTGAAAATTTCACCTGCTAATTTGAATAATCAATAAAACTATAAATATTTACTTGAAACCTTTCTGACAGATTCAACCATTGTAGAAGGGAGTAGATAAGCCATTCTCCCTTTACTCAGAAATTAATTAAGGGTAACTTACAACGTATCCCAAAAGACTCTTATCCAACAACTTGGATCTATCTATTCAGTACCCACAAATATGGCACTATCACTACAGAAAATTTATCTTTAAATGTTTCCAGGAAATAAGAATTTTCAATGACTATTTTCTTTACTCATGTGTTTGTCACCCAAATATCTTTTAGCACATACCTCAAAAATCTCATCGTCTATTTCCTTGGGTGATCCAATATGCTCTGTTTCAATGTTTTAAGACTCTCTGCTGCACTAGTCTCTAAATCACATGTTCTTTGTAAGATCATTCTCCAAAAACAAATGTTAAGTTCTTAAAAGTCACTGGGAAATCAAAGCTGAAAACAAGAGCCAGCAATCCCAATATGCTGAAAGTCAAGGATGAAGGGAGGTACAATCAGGTTGTCTCTTTACAATGCCCACTGTTGTTTAAATGTTCATTTTAAAATAACTTTAAAAATTCAAATGCAGAACATAGAAGCAGTTCTTGTGTTCCCACCTCTCTATGCCATATGTATTCTTCCAGACAATCTTCTATTCACACATCATATAGTCATTTGAGATTGCCTCATATAGCAATATACAAGCATAAAGATATACATTGCTTCACTCTGAAAATTCACACATGCACCAAAATTTCAGAGAAAGGTAAAATAATCACACACCATTATAACACTGACGAGTAAGCATTACTTAATTTCATAATCATGCCAGGATAATTCCATTCCCTGGGAAAAATTATCATTAATATTTCATTAGAATAACTAGAGATAACATGCACACATATTTGTAAACAAATACAATTAGCTGATACTTCTTCAAAATTAACATCAATTTAAATCTGAACTTAGTATTTTAGCAATTTTCTATTCCAGAATTTTTTTCAGTGATTGGATTATATTTATCTTTTAATGAACTATAATCATTTCTACCTTTTATATTTACTGATGGATATTTTAGATGTATAAGTTACTATTCGTTATCATCATCAGTCTATAATATACCTTCCTCTGAGTAAATTTTCTAGAATTGGAACAGATAAAACCCGAGCAGGAAATTATGTCATTTCAAAAATTATGCACAGCCTTAATTTTGATTGTCATTGCCAAAATTGTGTTTGAAAAGATATACTGATTTTTATTTTAAATCAATACTAAGTAATACCTTTAGAAGAAATTTTCCTAACTTAATTTATATGCAACAGATATAGAACATTGGCATTTGTCTGAATATCACATAATGTATATAACTACCTCAAAGATACAATTTTATACACAGAAAAACAAAAAATGTTCATAACCACAGAAATTCTGTTTATATATATGGAAATAGATTAGAGAAAAGATTTACATGGGCCTGTTCGCTTCTTTAATATAAAACTTAGCACAGAATTGGCTATAACAGAAATATTTGTAAGCTTAGAAAATACTATTAACATAATTTTCAAATAAAAATAAAATGTAAATCATTTTTTAAAAAAGCAGTATCAGGTCTACAATCCTAAAATAATTTTATGTGTGGATATATATGCATATAGGTAATGGTGCAGGAAAATAATTATTAACAATCTGAATGCTTTCAATCTATGAATATAAGTCTGACACAGAATGATATTAGCCTTCTCATATCTTCCTTTATCTTTAAAGATAAAAACATGCCCCAGGGCACTAAAAACCAATGGTTACAATCTAAACTTTTCTACTACATGAGAACATAATATTCTGAAGTCATAGTGGCAATCTCCTACTCTGCTCCCCCAAAATCCACTGCACAACACCAAAATGTTACAGCCTTCAGAGATCAATTATTAAGTATCTATTGCACTGCCAAAACATTTACAAAAGTCAATGTAACAATGATATTCTACAATGAAATATATACAAATTTATACCCTGTGAGACTCCCAAGTATCTAGAAATTGATTTTTTAAATGGCATATTTATCTGTTATTTACAATGTTGTCTTGAATGTTGTCATGCAGTGCAATTAAATACAAAACTATAGTACAAAGAGGTAGAATAAAATCTTCTTTATAAAAAGACATTTCCCATAATGGTTATAAAATTATAGAATGGCCTACCAGCATCTCGATACAACTAAAAAAGTATTTAGTTACAGCAGTTTTTTAATGTATACAAGCACTAAACAATGGCTAAAATCTAAACTTTTCATTGAAATTACAACAGTTAAAACACAAAACCTTTTAAATTTCTCCATCTAACAATGTAATAAACAGATACCTATATATATACATATATATATATATATATATAAAAATCCATAATTGTATCAATTTAATTGCCAAGAAAATTGCAGAAAATAATGAAACCATGAAATTTTACAATGAATTATTTACATAATTATACTTTTTGAGACTCTATACATCTAGAAATACTAGATGTTAAAAATTTAAAACTTCTACCTGCATATTATTTACAAGGTTGTCTTGAATATTGTCATGCAATCAAGGAACACATACAGAAGAACTGTGTATAGTTCCAAGAGGTAGCATAAAATGTCATTAAAGTTGTTTATATTTTGAATGTCAACAGCAAAAGTATATATATAAATATATATATATATGATATACATATATATTTATCTCCTATTGTATGTGGGCTTTCAGTACATCCACAATGAATTTACCATATAAAATTACATGGTTTTTCAGGTATAGTTTTAAACATAAAATGTAATTCCAACTTAATACAATGGCAGCCTTCTATACAAGAATGGCATAAATGCCTATAGTCTTGTCATTTTCTCCTTCTACTAATAATATATGATAAATTTTGTGTAGCTACAGGACCTGTTTTTTCTGCAATCTATTTCAGTACCAAGTCAATTTCAAAAGCTAACAGAACTACAAATTTACAATGACATATGTACAAAATTACACTCTGTGAGACTCAATACATCTAGAAATACTAGATGTTTAAAAATTAAGTCTTAATTGCCCATGATTTACAAAAGTTGTCTTGATTATCAATATGCAATAAATTAACGGAGAACCATATAATTTAGAGATTATGTAAAATGTTCTTTATGAAAGTCAATCACATCGTGAACCTCAGTACCTCCTAGAAAATAAGATATACCTACATGTCCCTTAAATAGACAGAGGTATTTTTATATAAACTGCACATGAAAATATTTGAGGATTACAATCTTATTTTTTTTTCTAAATGAATGTATGGGAAGAAACCTTTTAATCATCACTCTACCTCCCAACCAACATGGCAACATATATAAAAATAAAAATATAGCTCCAAGGTCTTTTGTTAACTAATTTTTGAAGTAATTTTTCTGTAACAGTTAACAGCAATCAAACGAAGACTACACATGAACTAAAATCCATCAACAAAAGAAAAAAATGTTTCTATTGTATTTTATGCCAACAACATATACATACAAATTTGAAATGTTAATAAACCTGAAGAGCCAACATATGGAGCTCTTAAACTATTAAGCCCAAACAGCCAATATATAGAGCTCTTAAAAGTAAATGTTTGTATAAGTTAAACATTTCAAACTTGTAGTTTAACATGATATTTACAGAACATATGCATATGTGCAATTTCTATAAACCAAGAAATACAAAGCAAGAGCATTGTATATTATAGACATAAGATCACAAAATATCCAATGTCTATAATCCCTCCGTAGAACCCAGTAAAAACAGAGAAGTCAATGATTTATATTGATGAAGTTTTTGATATTTAAAAATATATGCATATAGCAATGTCTAAAAAGAACTGATGTTTTACAGAAATGACTATATACACAAGTCACCTACAAATTCCACTCTATATTCCAAAGGCTTAGCCTATATTTCTACAAGAAAAAAAACAAACTTCTGACCTATAATATTAAGTAAAGGATATTCACAATATATGACAGTAATTTCTGTATATCTACAAAGACACATAGTATTAAAAAACAGAAAATCTGACTACTATATACACAATTATCTAATTACTCTCCACCATCCCATACACAGTCACCAAGTGAACACACATTGGGATGATTTAATCCTTCTATTGGTAAAAGATAAACTTTTTCACCATAGTTTCCCATTAGGATATTTACTATATGTGTGTGCATGAGTGGAGGTGGAGGGAGTTATTTCTTCATACCTAGAAAGTCCAGATGGTATATAAGAAACTCGTCTATTATACGTACAACAGTCAAATGCTCTGTCCTACCCTCAAACAGCCCACTGAACACTGGCAGAGACAAGCCAACACCAAGCCAACAATTACATGAAGAAATAATACACAAATTTGCATACACACACACACACACACACACACACACACACACATATACATGGCATTGATTTATTTATGTTGACAGATAATATCTAACTTAAAAACCTCAAAACACCCAAAAGGAAAAAAAAATTTAACTCCTCAAAACCATCCAAGTTACCAATATAATCCAATAATACAATCCAGCAACCAAATAAATCCAAAATACGTGTAGTATAGCAATTCAAAAGGCCACACCAAATAATGCTTCATCTTATCTCTCTTAATACTATGTGATAGTCACATGTACATACATACCAACACACATGCATGCACACATAAATATGTTTATGCCAGCAATTCGCTTACCTTAAGTAGGACTCAAATTTTAAAGCAAAAACAATTACATTCACAAAACCCCTCTTCAGCCACCTAAATATTTACAACAACATAGATGTGGGTCAGACAATCAGGGGTAAAATTTACTTGATATAGTGTGTTATTACATTTATAAAACATGCAGATGTATAATAGTACCTAAACTTAAAAAAAAAATACAGCATTAAAACTGTGTCTATTATAGATGCATAATACAAACATCCCTGTGATGGCTCAGCAATCTAATGAACCCAGGCTTGATATACCATTCTTATCCCCAAAAAAACTTCTGTTATCTAAATCACTATACCACGAGAAATAAGTATTTTAAAATAAGATCAACTATATCATTAAGTCAAATTCCACTGTCGAATGAAAATTTTCCTAACCTATACTTTTTTACAACATGTAGAGATTTCTAGATATTATATAAAAACTGTGTCTATTTGAATACACAAGCATCTGAAAACCAAAAATCTCTAAAGACAGACCAACAGTTACAATGGTATTTCTACCATGTTCTACCTTGTCAGAGAAATACTGATTTAGTATTGTATGTATAGTATTATATTATACTAGATTATACAATAACAGCACTTCCTACTACATACATATACATACCACCACCTAAAAATTGAAGTTAATGATCCAATGCACCCACACAGGCTAGCTCTAACATCCTTTTGCAAACAAAAACAGTTCTTTCCTAATAAAAGGTACTTACTGTCATGTCTATACATCTAGAAAATTAGATGTTCAAGAGAAACTATAATCTAACGTTTAACATTATAAACAGAAAAGCATAACAATATTCATCAGCCATAAATTACTGCTGAGAGGCAATTTTACAATTTTAAATTTGCACTTGCAAAAGAAAAAAAGTCTACCTTTGTTTAAATTAGGATATTTACAAAAACAAAATGCAGATTCACAACATCTGAGCACAGACTAAAGACTGGAGGACATGTATTACAGCACATAAAAACTTCCCACCGTCTCCTACATCCATATATTTTCAGCAAGCAAAATTACAGATAGCATAACAGTTTAAATGGCAAAAGAAATGCAAAATTTCAGCCATCTCTGTGCTTGGTAAGGCTGTATAATAGAATAATTTTGTCTACAAACCCAACCCAGCCCCAAACATCCAAATGAAAGCAGAGAGGCTGGAATATTGTGCAAAAATTCCATCATCAGAAGAAAATCTTGGGCCATATACATTTTAACAGAAGTCATTTACAAAGTAATGCCTACATCCAACACCTCCATACATAGACTAGCCTGAATAAAATTTCTTTACAGCTATATACAGAACAGTCCCTCCAAAACTCACAGCAATAAGTCAGTCAAAGGATATTTTAATGCACATCACTCAGAGGGGTTCTAACAATTCTATTTCTACAATCACTTATTAAAATTATATATTCTACCTTATTTTACAAAAAACGTCATTTGCCATTTGGCAATCTCAATGTATCAAAAGAGTCACAAAGCAATAACATGCTTTGGTTACTTCATACACATTCTCAATATTCGCAGTATTTTCAAAATGCACATGAATAACTAAAATTAATGTTTTCTCAATGTATTAAGCACTTTCCATGTCCCTCGCCTTTCTGCCACATATAAGCACTCAAAAAATGAATACAGAATGGTTTAAAAATAGCATAAAAATTTCATCCAAAATTCTGTTTCAGAAGACAATTTTACTGAAATTATCCCATCACCATAAAAAATACCTAAAAACAATAAACTTATGTTAAAAAATCTAGGCCATTGGGCTTAACTCTTAGATTCCATAAGCAAATAAGAATAAAATAAAACTTTTCCATGGCTAATTTCATTCTCGTAATCTCTTAACATCCAACGGAACAATTCATACATATTCCTCATTCAATGAGTAGTTCGTATTTCCATTTCAATACCGTTTTCCAAAAAGAATCTCCAAGTATTTTAACAAATTGCTAAGATAAACACGTTCATAAGAGTAGTTAATAATAAAGCAGTAATAATGAAGATAGAGCTGTTTTTAAATGCTGGCAGGAAATAAAAAGCCTCAGAGAACCGTACTTATTACATATGCATACAAGTGTTATATATGAAGGGCTTTTACTGGTAAATCTTTCAAAGGATAGTGGGATTCCAAGGATATAAAAAAATATTCTTGGTCTCTTTTTAAATCCATTGATCATTTAATGAAATGTACAAACCGGAAAAGCAAGATGAAATTCAACATAAGTTGAGGACAGTATATATACAATATGCTGTCCAGGCTTTAATACCTGGTTGAAGTTTCTAGCTGAATTTTTATATTTCTATTTTGCAGAGTTCACTTATGTATATACTTGAGATTGTCCAGTGCTGCTGAAATATTTTAAGTTTTAGATGTCTGAAACCATTTTCAATTCATTACTCTACGCATTTGCCAAGCTGTGATACAGATGTTATTTTCAGGAAGAAATCTGGAGAGGTTGTCCTGATGCCGTTGGAATAGATGAAGAGTAGATCTAGAGAGTGTCTCTAAGCAGGGCCTTGACCGAAGGCCCTGAGGGTGACAGAAGGTTTAGACTTCCAAAGCAGTCCAGAAGTGAAAGTGCTCAGGATGCTTCAGAAGAATCTGAAAGCCACCAATTTTATCAATGCAGGGCAGTCAGGCTATATTCTGTTTATCTTTGTAAAGGAAAAAATCATCTACCTTAAATCTACCTGGGTTACAGTCACAATGTTTCCTTCTGTACAATTTTCTGGAGATGCTTAAGGGCCCAGAAAATAAGAGTGAACGGATGTCACAAAATTTATGAATCTAATCGTTCAGTGATTTAAGTAGGAAATTTCCTATTTTTATTGTGATAAAGTTAAATATTAACAGTTTATGTGTAATTTTTAAGTTCTTTGATTATTACTTACTTATAACACTCTTGAAACATGCTAACTGCCAGTTTATGAAAAGAATGTGATGAGGTTCATCAGGTCTTCCCCCGAAAACTGTTTGAGCAGATAGATGAGTAAGACAGTAAAATCAAGGACACCAGTTGGGAGGTCTAATTAAATCTGAACAGTGTCTGTCATGAAATAAAATGTCTAAGTTTCTAGATAAAATACTGACCCATCTTTCTAGATTCCATCAGTGTCTACTAATAAGAATCACTCCCTCCTTCCTAGTTGACATCATCTTTTACATCTCTGCAAAACTGATATCACACTTTTATCCAAAAGGATCATTTTGAATACTCAGTATGAGATACTTTACATGTTTGCTAATCAGTATTTTCTTATGTGAATTATCTATTAATGTTTCTGCCCATTTTTAAAACAATTATTCAGACTTTTCTTTTACACTGAGTTGTAAAGATCTTTATATACGTTACAGAAACCAACACAGTAATATGTAACTGGTATAGTTTTGCCACACTAAAAAAATATAAGATTCATTTTCACATGTTTTTATGTAGCCAATTGCTGTTGTATCCTAAAAAGTAAACCTGGCCTTTACCTCAAGAGCAGTAGAACCTTCTCAACTGCCAAGAGATTTACACAAAGGAGAAGTTCAAGTGAACATATTTTTGGCATTATTTTTGTGGTTTGTTTATTTTTTGTTTTCCATTGAAGATTTCTTCTCCAGTTGGCTAGTCTAAAACATGTGGAGCCATCCAATTCTAAGTAGGCAACCTTAAGAAACACCGTTTTCTCTTTCCACCAGTGTCCCAACCTGAAATTTGACACTTTCTTGGAAGTACCTCTCTAACTGATGAAATATTTAAGTTGAGTTCAAGAAAAGATAATTTCTTCAATTCCCTGCTCCCAGCAATGTGGCACAATAAAATGTCCTTGCTCTTGACCCAAATCCTTCCAAAGGGTTGGAAATGGAGGCCAAACTATTCCTTTACAAATTTACAAATTCCTGATACCTTTTGTTCATTTATGTACTGATTCTATTGATAATTGTGATAACAAGAAAGCGACAGAACAAAATTGACTATTCATTCAGTGCCTTCCAGGTGTCAATTATTATGCTAAGCCTTGGAGATAGAGCAGCAAGGACACCTAGGCCTCAGGTAAAGAGAACAATATCAGAAAAGTCTAGTCTACAGCTTCTTGAAATCATTGTTCCAAATCTTGCCAAGTAATCACCTTTAGACAACTGAGAGGTGTTATTCTGTAAGTCAAGTCTTTTATGAAAGTTTGTCATTGTGATCCAGAGAAATTTCAACAATTTCTCAGAAATGAGATAAGGGTCATATAACTCACTTGTAGAGAAAACACCCTATCTAATATTCTAAGCCATGGTATCCAGCCAGGCTCACTAAAGCGGGTTACTCATTGCATAATAGATAATCAAAATGAAAGGTACAAATTTGCTGCCATCCTACAAAACCCCATTACACTGCAGTAAAATTATTCTCAGAGAAACAATAATCCACTGTTTTTTGAAATCCTCAATGATTTCTTCTTATTCTATTCAGTCCAAGCCAAATAAAAGAAGTCTTGTTTTAAGTCTGCATTCCTTCTTCAGCTCGTACAGCACGGAGAATGATTCTGACTAGTCCTGAAAATATCTATATTCTTCAGCATTTCCAAATCTGGAGAAATCACAACTAAAGTAGCTAATTTTACTAAATTTATAAGTAAAAATGGATAAACCATTACAATGGTAGTCCCACAGAAAATCACCTTTAGAAAGCAATACTAAATTTCAAGAACCAAACATAACCACTAGAGCATTTATAGGCAAGCTATAACATGTTAAAGACATTTTATATAACATTTTCTCAAGAAAATAGATATTTACAAAACTCAACACCTAGAAATCCATTGGTATAGCCGGTTTATGGACCATTTAACATGATCCAATAGTGGATGTTTAAAATAAAGCAAAACATATGCATGCTTGCAAAATAATGCAAGTTATGTATAATTCGCTAACTTTGAATGCAAACTAGGAAAGCCTTCTCCCAAGACAATAATTAGAATTTACAATGTCTAAGAAATCAACACGGTAATAATTGAGATCACATCTTCTCTTTAAAATTGCTTTCTCAAACATCTACTGTTCTCTGAAAATTTTTGTTTATTAGCTTTTTTCCCCAAAGGACAATCTTAAGTGAAAATTAGTACAGATGATACATTAGGAAAATTATCAAAAATGAACTTGTTCACTCAAATGAGGTACACAATTTAAAAGCATTGGGTAAATGGTTCTTCAATGATATGCTGATTCATATTCCCAAAAGAAATTATAGGTATCTGTCCTCTTATGCTTTTGATCTCAAAGGCTACACTTAGACATTCCTACTTTTTATTATCTTGAAAGAAAAATATATAAATGAATATAGTATTTTTGTCTGATTTTGCATCTATTTTGATTACAGAAAATAACTTCCTTTCAAAGTTCTCTTAACATTTACAAACATACTTATAGCATGTCATTTTACAATGTTCTCCATATTTGTATAAAAATAAAATGGCACTTTTCATAAAATGAACGCTCAATTCTGAAAATAAGCCAGTTGTTCTCTAAATCAGTTCCCAGACAGACAACAATGGGGTCTTGTTACAAATCAGCTACCCAGGTTTAAACCTACTAAGTCAGAAACAAAGGCAAGACCCAGCAAATATGTTTTAACAAACTCTCAAGCCGATTCTGATGTTCACTAAAGTTTGAGCTTCCTAGACATGTGTAACCCTTTACCCATTCTAGTAACAGCAGCAGGAACATTCACTTAATCAGCCCACCTTGATAATTACAATAATCTCAACACAAGACAAAATATTGCTCATATAGTTCTCAGGAAAGGGACTGAAGGAAATATGGAAAAGCTGGCTGAGACACATATTCTGAACAAAGACACATATTGGCATGTCAATGGCAATTTTAACTCTTAATTGCCCCCACTGTTCCAATATTTAAACCTACTTACAGTGCAACTTTTACATATTGCCAACAGTTGGAATAATCCTGACATTACTTTCAAACTCCATTTCTCCCTTTGAGTATAACACTCAAAGACAGGTCAAACCACTTTAATCTTGATATCTTCTTCTTTTCTTCTACTCATCCACCAGTGTGTTCACCATCTATTGCTAATTCATTCTTTTCATCACCTTCTCCTCAAACTGCCCCTCCCCATCAATTAGCTTGGTTAGACTTCACATTCCCTTAGCATGAATGCATACTGTCAGTCTCATCATCAACCCAACCCCTAAAAATGTCATCTCCTTTCATGGACTCTTATTTACAGATTTTTTAGCACCCCTAGGAATGGAGTTAATGGGATGGGCTGAGCCAACAACTACTACTACTTCCCTTCCCCCAAAGAATGACTGCCCACATTAGGCTGCATCAAACACCCAAGGTCAAATGACCAAGTCAACACAATACCTGGACAGAAGCCCACATTCATTATTTGCCTTTCTCATTCAACTGTATGCTTCTGGTCTAATTCATATAATAGGGAGGGTACCTCACTTCTCTCAATCCATTCGGCATATCCCTCTAAGTCGAGATAGGATGCACTAAGAGAAACCAAACAAATCTGAGAGATTATAAATATACTAAAATTTTAAGGCAGGAAAACAGGCACCTAATAAGGGAAAGAACTGTGATAGGACTTGTCCATTGCACTTAAAAAGAATGTTTAATATTCTGAACCCCAACAGCCTTTCAGTATAAACCAATCACTTGCCCTGTGATCCAACAGTATCAATCAATACTCACATTCATAAATGTATACATCCACACATGCACACATCCTATCACCAAATTAAGATGACTATTTCAAGACAAGATCTTAGACTATCCGAATATCCATGACACCTTTGTAATACAGGTTTTTTTCTAAACTGTTTAATCACTAGTTCCCTCATAGTAAGTACTATAAGTACAAGCACCTAACCAGAGAATGCTAATAACCCATCATGTACACAAGCAGAGATCAGTATCATGGGACACTGTGAAATGAGACCTGTTCCCAGTTACCACCGTCATCACGGAAGACATGCATGCCAGAGACCTGTTCCCAGTTATCACCGTCATCACGAAGACATGCATGACAGAGACCTGTTCCCAGTTATCACCGTCATCATGAAGACATGCATGCCAGAGACCTGTTCCCAGTTATCACCGTCATCACGAAGACATGCATGACAGACCTGTTCCCAATTATCACCGTCATCATGAAAACATGCATTCCAGAGACCTGTTCCCAGTTATCACCGTCATCACGAAGACATGCATGAGAGACTTGTTCCCAGTTATCACCGTCATCATGAAGACATGCATGCCAGAGACCTGTTCCCAGTTATCACCGTCA
>JAQZBX010079730.1:0-13938 GCA_029593785.1 Cabassous unicinctus | reverse complement strand
ACACTGCCTCTGCACTCAGGGGACTGCTGCTGCTCCCTTGGAGAATGTGGCAGAGTTCTCCAGGCTGGGAATTCAGATTCCCTCATTTATTGAGTGATTGTCTACCCTCTGTGACCATGCCCCATCCCTTGATCATTTGAACAATTTTATATATCTTTCATGTATATTCAGATGAACTTACTCCCATGAATCCCCCATCACAGACACCCCCCACCAATGAACTTCTGCAGCCCCCATTATAACCCTTCTGTGATCCAAACCTTCCCTAGATCGACGCCATCTTGGTCTCCCTGGTATATTTTTAATAGGGTGCTGAGAAGTGTTTGAGATATAAGGATGACTAAGACTCAATTTCTACCTCCTCATTGCTTCCCAATAGTGGGGGAGACAGATATTTGTGCAAACAACTGCATAATGAGACAAATGAAATTTTTAAAAAAAGCCCAAAGTAAATGAAAGAATGAAAATAGAAATAGAAATTTTATTTAGTGCTTGCATACTTATCAAAGTAATAAAGACCTACTTTCAATTTTCACTATCTTATTTTTTATATTCAAGTGAAAAATTTTCTGTCAGATCTAATTTTTTTCATATCTTGAATCCCTTTAATTTAGGGTTATGCCAAATTATCTTAATATAAATGTTCTTCTCATGAGCACAGAATTTGTGCTATTCTGGTTACTCTGCCCACACTGAATATTACCACAATTTAGGTTTATACAATCTAAAATACAAAACAACAAAACATCTTAAAACAAAAAATTTTTGAAATATAAAATATCTTTAGATCTTCAACTAAAATTTTAAAGGTATGAAGAGATTTATTCTTGCCAAAATAAAACTATATTTAAATTTGAAATGAAATAATAATTTTATATTTATTAAAATATATAGTATCATCTGTAAGTACATGAAAATAACAGTATGTTTTTTTCTGTTGTTTTTTTTTTCTTTTTTTTAACAGAGTATGTTTTTAAACAATGTAAGAAAAAATTATATTGACATTTAGGAAAATTTCACATAATCTTTTCCACATCCATGCTTGCTCTAATTAAAATTTATGTTCTCAACACTTTACTCTTCAAGATAGCTTGACATTCTTTGTAAACAATATTATTTATTAACATTCAAAATATCTGAATAACTTTATCCATAGGAATAGCTTACCATAAAAATACCGTCTGCAATAAGAAAAATTCAGAATATCAAATTCTTCAGGACAAGCTAATTCTTCAGTTACTTCAAAAACAACATTTCAAGAGAAAAAAAAAAAAGATTGATGAAATTAAGCAACATCAGGGTCATATCAACCAAAGCAATGTGTAGAATTGCTTATTTGGATTCTGATTCAAGCAAACCAATCACTTTTAAATAAAAAATAAACAAAATCGTTTTTAGACAATTGAGGATGTTTAAATATTGCCTGGATAAATTGATCCTATTAATGAACTATTTTAAGCTGTGATAAATGGTGTTGTGTTTATGTTGGAGTTTTTATCATTTAGAGAAATATTTTAAACTTTTTTTTTTTTTAATAAAATGATAGACTTTCTGGGATTTGGTTAAAAATAATCCACTGGGTAGAGGCATAGCAGGGTGAAAAGATTAAGCAAGATTGTCCTAACTGATGAGTACATAGAAGTTAACTATACCAATCTCTCTACCTGTGTATATGTTTTGAAGAGTTTCTATCATTAAAAAACGTTTTAAAATTAAAGGCTAAGAAAAATATTGCTTGAAATATGGCACAATATCTTATACAACAGATACCTTGGATAACACAATAAGTCACCTTAATTTTAAGAACTACTGGTTATAAATATGGCTTTAAATACAGAAATAGTCAGAGTTAGCAAAATTACAGTATCTGACAAAAAGTAAATCTCCTGTGCTTACTTTAATCTCAATGTTCTCTTTTCCAGGATTTGGGAATAGAAATTGCCCCACTTCCTGAATAAAGCACAAACGTCCCAAAATAGTCTTAATTAAGGATTTCAATAAACACATTCCTGAATTCTAAGAACAAATAAGAAAATGAGGTTTATATACAGGTATTTCTTTTATAAGCATATATTTTAACATGAAAGCTTTGATGTTGTTTTATGTTTTATGGAATTGAGCAACAGGGAACTGGTGTTGAACTGAATTTTAATACTGGATTCTCAAAACGTTTTTCTTTTCCTACAACTAATTTCCCCTCCTTTGGGGCGGGGGTTTGGTATTATTAGATATCGTTTATTTAAGTTGTTCTTAAAAATCCATGTAAATCATTAATTACATTGCTGATATGGGAAAAAATTAAGCTATTAAGACTAAACAATTTTGTGAACATTAAAGGGAGGTGAAATTAGCAATTAGAATAAGACTGCTATTTAGACAAGAATCTCATATTAATGTGGGGAGCAATTTCTGAACATTTTCCTAAATGCTGGGGGCCGGAGGATGAGGTCTATAAATCCCTCACACTTCCAATAAAATGCGGAGCAATAGAGGTGTGTTGTCTGGCTCGCAGTCTTCTTTCTCGCAGTATCACCTTTTTACTTTTTCTTTTTTTTAAGGTTTCTGTTGTTTCTCATAATTTCTACCGTCTCTTACTGAATCCGGGATAAAATTAAAGAAGCAGAAGCTCTGATTTAGGCAGACGGAAGCTGAAAGAAGTTTCTGAATTATTGGCTACGTTTTCATGAAACAGAAGATACCACAGAAGGCACCATACATTTTGGATACTGTGCGCACACCGGCTCAGAGCGCGGAACATGTTACTGCCGTGACCGCTGGCGCCTGCCTTGGGTGTTATGACTCGCAACTCTCTGCCAGATGCAGGACCCTAATCCTCCTGACCCCCAGAAGTTCTCTTTCCCACCCTGCACGGCCCCCCTCCTGCACTCCACTGCCGTACAGGCCGGCCCTGACCCGGACCTTCTGCTTGGGGGTGCACTGAAGGTTAACCCCTCCCCCAGCCCTGCTCCCCCTCGTTTCCTGTCGGTCCCTCACCTCAGATCTGTGCCGCCCACGTCCTTGGGCACACGCGACGCTCCCACGCCGTCTAGGTCCAGCGCCCGGCGCCGGGAGCGAGCGCGAGCGCGAGCGCGGGCTCAAGGTCCCGCAGAGGAATTCCTTCTTCGCCCGGCAGAGCTGCAGGGCAAGGCGCTACCCACTGCCCCTCCCCAGGCGATGGAGGGCGGCAGGGAAGCGGCGGCGGCTCCGGGTCCGCAGGCGCGCAAGCGTTTGCGGTACCGCGAGCAGCTCCATCTAGGGGTGCTGCGGTTCTTGGGCACCACAACGCGAACGAGAACGAAAATGCTGCTGGCGAGGAAAACGCACAGGACTCTCTTCGGCTTCCTCACTAGTGATCTTCTGTGAAGTGGAATCTTCTAGTCTGCCATGGCCCAGGGCATGGCGAGGTCCTGTCCTGGCCGTGACCTTTCTAGGACTCCACAGAAATTCTGTTTAGGGAAACGCAGAGCGGGCGGGACGCCGAAGGCGCGGCGTCCACCGGCACGTCGGGGTCTCGCGCAAGGACAGGCGCTTCTGGACCTGCAGGGCCAGGCGGGAGCCGGAAGGACTAAGGGCCCCTGCCCGCGTCCGACCTCGGCTTCGGCGACCATAGAAGGCCCCGGCGGCGGAGGCCGCGGGACTGCGTGGGTTTGGAGGTTTAGGAACCAGTCCAGTGCCGGTGCCACTGCCTGAGGGATTTCGGACGAGTGTCTTAACTTCTCTGAGGTGAAAAATTCCTCCCTGTACCATGGGGATTCCCTAGTGTCCTAATTGGGTGCTGTGAGGTTTAAAGGGGATTCCAGTGCTTGGCTGGCAGCAGGAGATATCTGTTAGCCACTATTGTTACCATAAAAATTATTATTATTATTATAAGCTGGTAAGACCGGCGCGAAAGCCCCTTTTCCTCGATTTCCCTTCTGCCCTCCCCCTAGCCCCAGCCTCTCCGCGACCCCGGCCCCTCGCACTCTGCTCCCTGGGCAGCTCCGGGCCCACCCAGCCGGACTGACGTCCAGGGGACAAGCCCGTGGGCCCAAGACGCCCCCGAGCTGCAGTTCCTTCATGCAACTCCACAGCGACGCGACCAGCGTTCCTGACTCCGGGGAGTGCTGGGGGACGAGGACATCCGTGAGGCCGGCAGAAACCCTGCCCCGGGAGGCGCCCGGGCCGCCCCTGAGCAGCGCCGTCGGGGACCCGGCCTGGGAACCAGAGAACGAGACCTGACCAGCAGGACGCGCTCCAGCGACGTGCGCTCTGCACATTCCCGCCGCCCCTGCCTAGGGGGCTGCGACGCCGCCGCAACGCCCGGTACGCGCGGGTCCGACCAGCAGTAAGGGTCCGGCAAGTGCTCGTCCTTCCTGTGGGGTTTGTAGTCGAAGCCACAGGCGCCGGTCGGTTCAGCGAGCCGGGAGACGGGAGCCCCGCGCGTCCCGCCAGAAGGCCGGGACTGTCTGAGCTGTCGCGGCGCTTCGGGCCAGGCGGATCCGGAGCGACACTTTCGAGAGGAGAAAAACGTTTAGTTTACTCTGCCACTTAATTGATGTCTTTTTGAAAATACATGGTTCTATATGGTTTCCTTAAGTGAAAAATTAGGAGCTTGGGGGCTGGCGCAGGCGAGATGCCCATTTCGTGGCTTTTCTGGTCAAAGCGACGGCGAAGGGACTGAAGAAAATTCGGCGCCGCTGCGGCACGCGGGGAGCACCAGGAGCGCCTGGCGGGCGTGGGCCCTAGGCTCAGCCGCCGGCTGTGTTTGTTGATTGAACAACGAACGAATGTAGGCCTGGAGACGGTTTTGTACAAAGGGCAATGGAGAGTTGGAGTGTGAACCGGCAATAACTTGGCATGAAATTGGCCCGCCGCTGTTCTGGGTCCCTTCCAAATTCTTAGGACTGCCTGTAGAATTTACCAAAAGGTCTTAAAGCTGGGTCCTGAGGGTGAGATAGTGAGTAGATTCCGAAGCCCCTGCAGTGTTCACGATTGGGCAAAGCCCAAGGACAGGGAAGAGGAGGCCTTGGGGTCGCCTATGTTGATGATTGCCGAGGACGCGCGCGAAGGCTGCACGTTGGTGGAGAGGGAAAGGTAGAATCTGAAGCTCGCATCCTGGCTGTAATCCTTGGCTACCAAGTGTTGGCCTTCGGAACCTTCCAGAATGTCTTCTGCATCACGCACCTGCAAGCCGGAAGAAGGCGGGGATCGCACGCGACGCGTGCTAAAGAAGCTCCCAGTGATGGGTAAATGAGTTTTCTTTAGGATGGAGATGAGAAGCTAGAGTACAAATCGATCAATTAAAAGGCTGTAAAGATATGTCTCCATGTCTTCCCTCGCTCATGTAAGGTGACATTCATAGCTCAGGGAGGGGGGAGGGGAGAGGGGGTGAGTAGAGTAGCTTTTCACACAGAGCGACTTCCCAAAAAAATTGTACGGAATACAATTCTTTTGAAACATGAACCCTGCTCAGGACAAGGAGAGCGGCCAGGCCTCTAAAAATTTGCCTTTTGAGGGGAGTGGTGGATTGCGCTATCGGCCTCCCCGCCTTGTTTTCCTTCCACCTAGTCACCTGAAGCCAAGTAACAATTACAGTTGCAATGTTCTCTGGGAAATAAACTCCTATGGGGGTGGGGGAAGGGTTCTTTCTGTTCTAAAGTGAAGGTGTGGGAGTCCTTAGAAGGTACTTACCTGGAGAGAGAATTTTAAAAGTTGAAAATGTCCGCGACGGAAATGCTTCATTTAAAATTTCCCTTTACTTCTCTTTTCTCTGGGCCCTAGTTTCGAAAATTCTAATGCTTTTTTCTTTTAATTGCCTTTTATTTTCTTCGAGTAAATGTTGGCCACTATATTCCAAATTGATCTCAAATGCCCATTTATTCAAGAGAAATGTCAACATATTCAGAACGATGGAAAATAAATGGAGAAAACATATATTCTCAAATTCATTTGCTTTTAGAGATTTTATAATACTAAATCTCACATTTTAAAAGCCAGGATTGATACAGTTTCAAGCATTCAGAATTATTTCAGCCATATGGAAAATGGGGTGTTTCTGAATTACATAATGAATCTGAATTGTACAAATAAAAATTTTAATTGGTAGGAAAGTATTTTTAAAGAAAATGAATCATGAGAAGTAATAGAAAATAAACGTAGTATAGGGATTTATCGCGTTTATTATATAGCTAGGTTTCATTTTAGCACTATTCCATTGAAGACATCAGGTCAGATACATAGATAAGAAATAAATGTTCTGATATTAAACATTCTACTTATATTACATAATTTCATGACGTCATAGAGGGTGTAAGCATTTTGCACTTGACTTGGGAATAATACTTGCAGTTCCAAGGGGGTGAAAAGGGGGAAACTACATCGGCCACTATATTTTCTTTGTTTTTCTCTGAACACCAGAAAAAAAATACCCCACCCCACCCCACGATCATAATTCTTCAGGAAATGTGCAAATTGGAAAAGCCGTGGAAGCCACAATTGAAGGACGGAAAAGAAAAGGCTAGACTAGACGCTGTCGAAGTTCACGTGCAGGCGTCCTTAAGTGAACGGAATGCAACTTTCTTCTGTAAACATTTTGCAGCAAACCGAAGTCAGTGGTAGCTCCATTGCAGGATTCAGATGCACAAGATGGAGTGCGCAAGGGCAGGCGGCAAGGATAGCCAGATGCGGGTGCTTCCGCCCTCCCGCCAGCCTCCAAGTGCGCCCCACGGCAGTGTATGTATGTGGGCGCTAATCAAAAGCCTGGCAAGGTCCTGTCTCCGCCCGAAGGTGCCGCCAGAGACATCAGCCTAGAGCCTTCTGTCCCGGGCTGACACCCCAGCAGCGCCGCGGCGACCGACAGGTGCCGGCCCAGAAGCGCACTTTTGCAGTCCCGTTGCTGCTGCTGCTGCTGCTGCTGCTGCTGCAGCAAAATCGTCCGTGCGGCGGCGGCGGCGGTGGGCCGGTGCATCAAGGGGACAGCGGTTTGGGGATACAACACGCACGACGGGCGCTGCAGCAGGTGGCAGTAGCTCCACGGGGCCGGGGATAGACTCTGTGCGGCCCCTGTACCTCCTTCCCTGACCCCTTGCATGATACTCTCGATGCTAAAGGAGGTGCATCCACCTCCTGGCCGCCCCGCAGACCCCTTGCCCTTCTCCCACACCTGGGAGCCCAGCGGGACCTGCAGCGGCTGGAGCGCGCTGGGGGTCTCCAGGTCCGCGCCTTCCGCCTTCCTCCACGCCTCATCGTAGGTGGGTGTCGAGAGCAGCAGATAGCGAAGAGGATGCGGGTGCAGCAGCGCGCACTGGCGACTGCGGGTGGCGGCTGCCGGGTACGCCCCTGGGACAGGCTGCGGCAGAGCCGGCGGCCGGAGCAGGAGGCTAGGGTGGGGGCTGTGCGGAGCGGCGGGCGCGGCGGGAAGGGGAAAGGGATGGTGCAGGTGGGCGCCCGGGGGAGGCGGGTGGCGCTTGAAGCGCTTCCTGCGCCGGAGGAAGCTGCCGTTATCGAACATGTCCTGGGAGGCGGGGTCCAGGCTCCAGTAGTTGCCCTTGCCAGGGTGACCCGGCTCGCGGGGGATCTTAACGAAACAGTCGTTGAGTGAGAGGTTGTGGCGGATGCTGTTCTGCCAAGCCGGGAACTTGCGACGGTAATAGGGGAAACGGCCGCTGATAAAGGCGCAGATGCCGCTGAGCGTGAGGCGTTTGTGCGGACTCTGAAGGATGGCCATAGTGATGAGCGCAATGTACGAATAGGGGGGCTTCGCCGGTTGCGGGGCGTCGCCAGAGGCCGCCGCAGTCCCCGCCGATGCCCTGAAGTTGGTGCCAAACTCGCAGGGGTCGCTCGGGACGCCGTGGCCCTCGGTGCGCTCTTGGAGAAGCGAGGGTGCGCCACGCCGCGCCCCCTGGGGCTGGGGCTGGTGCAGTTTCTCTAGTAACTGCTGGCTCCGCTCTCCCTCATCTTCTTCCTCCCCTTCATCTTCCTCCTCTCCTAGGATATCGATTTCACAGTCTTCCCCGTCGGAGCCCCGGAGGCTGCGCTGCAGCATGGAGTTACGGTGCTCAGCTTTTGGCAAGTTCATGGAGGAACCGATCCAAGAGACTCAAGGGCTGGTGACGGCTGCTCACCTGGCTTGGGGTGTGGATGGGCTGGAAGCTGTGATAAGAGTGTTCCAAGAAGCAGGAACACTCGTGGTTACCCTTACAGGTGATCTTTTCTTCTACTTACTTCTCTTCCTTTCTAACATCGTCCGGCACAGATGCACTTTGCCTTTTATTAAGGCGTCATCGAGTTTTCCCCTTTACACCGTTCCTTTCCCTACCTCGCAGCGGTTCCGCTCCCTCCAGCCTCAGTCCAACGATGAGGGTTGGCTGCGCAAACGCCCCACACTGGAAGAGCCCCCAGGTCCCCCCTCCCCCTTCTCACCCATCCACCACTAAGCAAGATGCTCCACAAGTCTCGGGTTTAGCCAGCCAATCAGGACGCAGCTTTATTAACGCTCTCTTAAAACCGCGAAAATGCAAAGAAGGTGGAAAAAAATGATGCAACTTATGGCCACCTCGGTATGGAGACCTCGCTCCTGGAGGTAGAAAGTGAGTGGGGGTGGGAGAGCACTGAAACGTTCACGGTATTTGTAAAAGACTGTTTAACAGTAAAAGTAGGTTTTCGTGTTTCATAGCTGGATAATTTCCTATTTTCATTGGTGGACTCTGTCCTCATCCAGACTGATAAGCTGAACTATTTTAAATGTTCTGACTATATCTCCGAACTCAGAGGGGCATTGCTGCCCCTCCACCCCAGATCCCACAAAGGCTCTTGCTGACTCAAGTTTTCAGAAAAGGCTGTAAGTTCCTGGCATTAAGTTGTGGAAGTTCAAGGTAGAGGAAAGGCAGGAGAACTAAAGAAAAGTCTCTTGTCCCCTTACAGCAGAGGTTCTCGAACTTTGAATATTTAACCACAGTAAGAAACACATTTGGACGACAATCTTGGAAACATAGACGTGTATGATGACTAAAATGGGTTTCACAAAACAATATACTGATAGAGTGATCACTATGTCTTAAAAAAAACAAAAACAACGAAATTGATTTTGTTACATAGGAACCAGTAGGGATCGACAGTTTGAAAAATCCTGTTTTCACAAAATGGCCCCACAACTTGAAGGGATGTGCCCAGTCCATGGGAACTTTTCCTTTTCTTTCCTTTCTTTTCAGAAAAGCCAACATTAAGCGTTTTTACTATAATAAAAAAATAAAACCTGAAACTTAAATGAGGCAAAGGAGGGCTTCCAGTGTCAATATCTTTAAATCACTAGATCATCCTTCATTACCCACACTGGAGAAAAGTGGTAGGACACAGTAGCTCTGCTTAACTCACTCACAGGACATCCGTGGAAGTAACCAGATTTTTAGATTGGCTTCATTTAAATTAGCCCAGAAACTAAAGTAGCAGTACAGTTGAACCTAATTTAATGCTTATTATATAAACAGAAATCTCATGGTAAAATTCTGAGTGAAGTACATTTTTGTAGTTTAAAGCCCACCTACTTCTGAAAAGAATTTGAGATGGTATCTAATAAAAATGCAGTAATAAAAGGGTATTGTATTTGTTATTGATTGTCACATAGTAAATCTGTCATTAATGTTTGTAAAATGACAATGAGTTTTCAGTAAGAAATCAAGCCAACTGGAAGGGCAAAAAAAATTCTCTTAAAGTGGTAAGGGCCTTCAGAAAAAAATTTGGAAAACAATTTTCTTGTGAGTTTTATTTTTCAAGCCTTATCATCTACTCCTGAGGTTTTTACTTTCTAAGTCTCCCCAGGTATATGCAACTTGAAGTAGGACAAATAACAGAAGGTTTTGAGCCTAACAGATTTGTGTCTGAATCCCAAATTTACTAATTACTAGTAAAGGCTGACCAGGTGTCTTATTCAATCTCATACTCTCAGATGCCTCTCTGTCCAGCCTCTGCAGGTAAGGCACATTTTTTCTATCAGCATAGAAATCTCCATTACCTAGCAAAGGGAGTATTGTTAGTTTTTCTGAGCCAGCTTCCCTGGGGATTTGAATATTTGAAAATGAAAAGACAGATAGGAAGTACTGAAAACAAAACAAAAAAACCATGACAGGGATATGTCAAAGGGGCACAGAAGCCAAATGAAAGTGCTTCCGATGGCCAGGGTTGGAATAATTTGAGCAAAAAAATAATAAACAAAATATTTATAAACCAGAGTATAAAATAAGTACCCATGAGTCCATACTGATAAAATAAATGACTGAATGAATTAATGGGGGAGAAGAGAAAAATCTCCCATGTAGAATTCCAAATAATTATGTAGATATTTCATCCTAGAGGAGGGGATCATAACTTCCCACTCCTTAAGTGTGGGCTATGCATAGTGACTTCCTTCCAAAGACTACAATAGTAAGTGGGAAAAAAGAGTTAACTTTACAGTGGAGAAACCTAACACTACCTCAGCCAGGTGATCAAGGTCAATATCAACAATCATAAATCATGTTGACAGCACATATACTTGATATGCTGTGAAGAAAATGGAACTTAACCTCTGTGGTCTTTCTCCCAAAAACCTGTAACTCCAGTCTAATCATGAGAAAAACAAATTCGAATAGAGGGGCATCCTACAATATATTTGACCAGTATTTCTTAATACTGTCAAGATCATCCAAAAAAATGAAAGTCTGAGTAAAGGCTACAACCAAGAAGAGCCTAAAGAACAGAAGTACATTAGGTAAAAATTAAGGAAATCCAAATAAACTATGGAGTTTAGCTAATAATAGTGAATCAATAGCAGTCCATTAATTGAAATAAATGTACCATACTAATGTAAGATGTTAGGGGAAGCAGGTGTACTATCTACTCATTTTTTCTGTATATCTAAAATTGTTCTAAAAGTAGTCTGTTAATACATTTTAAAAAAAAATTAAACACAGGGGATGGTGGGATGAAAGGACCTTAAATAGCCCTTAAGTAGACACAACCCAAATGCCCATCAAATGATAAATCAGTAAACAAAATGTGGCATATCCATTCAATGGAATATTAACCTGACAATAAAAAGGAATGAAGTACTGATATATTCTACAAAATGGGTGAAACTTGAAAACATGTTAAGTGAAAGAAACTAGTCACAATATGCCAAACATTGTATGATTCCATTTATATGACTAGGACATCTAGAGACAGAAACTATATTAGAGGTTCCCAAGGACTAGGGGGAGCAAGGAATGGGGAGTAACTGCTAAAGGATACGGGGTTTCTTTTTAGGGTGGTGAAAATGTTCTAAAATTAGATAGTGGTTGTGGCAGTTTGATATTATTGATGAATTCCAAAAAGAACTATTGTTTGTAAACTGGTCTGTTCTTCTGGGCATGATACCCTTTGATTGTATTAAATTCAGAGGTTTCACTTTTACTTAAGTAATCTTAATGTGGCTTTTGATTCGGCCACATCAGTAGAATGTTGAGTCCCCACCCCCTTGGTGGGCAGAGACTCACACAGGACACAAACGACAGGGCAGAGGACAGGGCTTAGAGTTTTGATGCTGGAGCCCTGGGGAGAGAACCGATAGTTGACAGCTGGCCTTGTGGAGAGAGCAGAGCAGCTGAGCCCAAATAGACGAGCCCAGGGAAGACAGACGAGCTTTATGGTTATGCCAGCCTACAGGTGAGATAGGAAGAAGCTGGGACCATGGAGCCTTAAGATGAGTAAGGCTGAACCCTTGCAGAGACCGGCAGCCATCTTGCTCCAACATGGGGCAACAGACTTTGGTAAGGGAAGTAACTTACTCTTTATGGCCTTGTGACTGTAAGCTTCTACCCCAAATAAATACCCTTCATAGAAGCCAACAGATTTCTGGTTCTTTGCATCAGCACCCCTTTGGCTGACTAATTCAGTGGTGATTTACTAAATCCCACAAATTGTATATTTTTAAATGGTGAATTTTATGGAGTTTTAGTTTGCGAAGGATGCTCATATAAAAATACCAGGAATGGGTTGGTTTTTATAAAGGGAATTTATTTGGGACAAAAGCTAACACTTACAAGGCTGCAAAAGTGGCCAAATCAAGGCATTAGCAGAAAACCTTTCTCACCAAAGCTTGGCTGCTAGCAGATCCTGGAGTCCCCCCACATGGCAAGGCAAAATGGCAGGTCTGCTGGTCTCTCTCTACTTTCTCCTTGAGCAAAGCTATGGGCAATCAGGCATCTCTCCCTGGGTCTCTTCTCCTTGAGCCTCTTGGGACTTCTCTATCTTTCTGCAGCTGTAGGTGAACCTGGAGTACTCTGACACATGGCAGGGTCAAAATGAAGGTCCCTTTCTCTATGTCTCTTTTTTTTTTTCTCTCTCTCTCTCTCTGAATTCTCAGTTTATATTAAGACCCAGCAAGAGGGTGGAGACCCAACCTGGGTCATGCCTCAATGATGTAGTCTAACCAAAAGTCCTAAATTAATCTAATTGAAAGTGATCTAATCAAAGGTTCCCTTAATTGAATCTAATACAAAGGGCCCCACACTTACCGGAATGGATTAGTTCAAGAATATCATCTCTTCTGTGATTCACAAAATTCAAACGGTCACATATGGTATGTAAATTATATCTCAATGAAGCTGTTATGAAAAATATGTCAATGCAAAAACAAATAGATGCAAGGGAAAACTCAGTTGAATGCTTTAGAAAGACTCTATATTGTCAAGCCACTTAAAAAGAAAAAGAAAATGCAAGGAACTCTATTCCATCCCATCAATTCTTTTAAGTATTGCCTGGGGAATCAAAAGTCTTGCTGTGTAGCTCCTTTAACATTTAACATGGGGCCTAGCGCAGAGTGGGTACTCAAATGTTTGGGGGATTACTTCTTTCTTAATACTGGATAGGTTTCTTCTTAGCAAACCTATTTGGGGGCTTACAAGATGCTATCCTAGTATGAAAAATAAACCTTTCTAAACTAATCTATAGGAAGGATGGTGATGTCTGCTTTCTCCTATTTCACATCCTAAAAATTAAAGGTAATTTAGTCATCAACAGAGGTAAAAGGTAAGGTTAATTCTAATATTAAGACTAATTCTGAGAAAAAGAAATCTATCATATCTTTCTCATAAAAGTATGATGAGTTACTAGACATTCAAAGGCAGAATTTTCACTTTTCTCAACATCACCTTCACTAATGTATGACATTTTTAGATCTGGGAAAGACAATTCAAAGCAATCTAAAAATACAGCTTTCTACCTACACTAGTAATCCAAAGGAAACGATTTTTAAATATGTAGAAAGCAACCAAGCCCATTAGTTACAAGGTTTTCATCATTGCTTTAAAAGCCTTTTAATCTTATTTTGCTGATTATTCTTTTCAAAATCCATGATCTAGGAATTACAGACCCTATGAAGAAAGATATTTGGCTTTTTCTCAAATCCTAAATGCATCTATGAGAAGACTCAAAATACTTTATTTCTGATTGCAGCAAACCTCCAAAAAAAGAATCCTGGGTAGCAAGGAGGGAAGATAATTAAAAAACCATCAAGTCTACTTATGAGTCTAACAAGAAAAAGGAAAAAGAGCTATCTGAAGGGTATTTTTTCAAGTTGACCCTTTCAATCACCCTGTATTTCCTCACACCCTGTGCTGACACTTTCAACAGCTGATCTCAAACTCAGTACTAATTTTCTTGCCCCTTTCTCTTATAGAGGAAAGGCCCATTTGTTTTCATAGGGTATACAGAAGCTTGATTTTTATATTAAACCTTGCGAGAAAAGGAGAATTAACATTTGGTGAGACTCTATCCAGTGTGCTTTAAAATTTAATCCCTGGGGCAATCCAGAGGGATTTACATTGTTATCTCTATTTTATGAAAGAGGAAGCAGAGGTTCATATTTAGTAATTTGCTTTATATCACTCAGTTAACTGTAAAGTTTTAGATGAACCAAGCTTAAACTTTGTTTTTTTAAAATAT
>JAQZBX010079729.1:0-13935 GCA_029593785.1 Cabassous unicinctus | reverse complement strand
TATCTTTTGATTGGGGAATTTAATCCATTCACATTCAATGATATTACTGAAAATGCACTATTTATTTCCTCCATTGTATTCTTTGGTTTTCATATGTCATCTTGTTTTTGTCTCTCTTTTTACTCTTTTGGTAATCCTTTCTGCTTTTCTTTCTTCTATACTCTCCTCCAAGCCTCCCTCTCTTGTCTTTTTCTTTCAGAAAATAATTTTTAAAGAAGAAAATAGCAATAGGATCTTGTGGTTCCCTGGCTGCCTCCACATCCCCTCACTGGCTCAGCATGGAGCCAGACCATGCCTTTAGGGGTAAGAGGAATAGGGAGCTAATGTGTAATGGGTATAGGATTTCTGTTTGGGGAGAAGGGAAATTTTTTAATAATGGAAGGTGGTGAGGGTACTGCAACATTGTGAATTCCACTTAATGGTATGTTTGTGGGTAGTTGAGACAGGAAAGTTTATGATTGATATACAAATATATTTTTTCCACAGTTAAAGAAAAAAGAAAGAGCAATTAAAGAGACAATCGCAATTAAATGCAACATGTGATCCTGGATGGGTTCTAACAAGGGAGGAGAAAAGGTCCAAAAGGATATTATTGGGACATATGAAAAAACTGGAACATAGACTATAAGCTTTATGTCGATGTTAAATGTTTTTAACTTGATAACTGTACTCACGGTGGTTACGTAAGTGAATATCCTTGTTCTTAGGAAATGTACATGGCAGTATTAAGTGTTCAAGGAACATGATATACACAACTTACACTCAGATGTTCAGAAAATGGATCAATAAATAGAGACAGATGGATGGATGGGTCAATTGATAGAAGGATGGATAGATAGATGAAAGAGAGGAAGAAAATGGATGATTGATAGATTAGATAGATGGATGGATAAGATAGATAGATAGATAGATAGATAGATAGATAGATAGATAGATACATAGAAGATAGAATAGCATGGCAATTATGGCAACACATTAAAATTAGTGGATCTGGATATCTAGGGGGATAGAGTTTTGGTTGGCGTTCTCTATATCAGGTTCCTATTATTTTTGTAACTTTCCTAGTGGTTTGAAAATATTTTGAAATAAAAAGGTTTTTTTTAAAAAAGGCAAAAAGAAGCTCTTCCATTATATTTCCTGCCATTTGTACCACTCTGATATTGCCATTTTGCAATTGCACCTTTAGCGAACTTCTCACTTTAGTTTTGAAAATAAGACTCCCTGACAGACATTTTCAAAGCCTCCACTTAACTGTAAACGCTTTGTGACAACCAATATGCTTTGGAATGGTGAGCAGCAAATTCATAACTTATTAAAAATTTTAAAAATACTATTTGTTCCATAATGGTTAAAACATTAATAATAGTGAGAAATTACAGGGAAAAAATTGTGGGCATAAGTAAGAAAACAGGGAATGGGGACAGAATAAGCAAGAAAAGAGTAATAATTTAAAATTCCTGCTGATGATTGTCTCTGTGCAGAACTGAAAAGCCTAGAGAAAAGGAGCAGCATTAAACCTTATGGGTCACAGGAAAGGCACTGGTTTTCTAGTCAATATTGTCTGTGGTCTCTCAGTGGAAAATTGGCATCTCCTCTCTGATTCTCAGAAATGCATCAGTGGCCATACAATAACTATCTTTTATAGTTAAAACTCATATATTGCAGGCAATTCACCTTCTGCCTGGGAAAGTGTCAGGTTAAGCCTCTAGCCCTCCATGAATCCAGACTGCCTTGTAGCAGTTGTACAGTTGTTCTCTCTTAGAGGTGCTGGGCCAATGGGACAAGTGGGGCTATAACCCAGCCTGTATTTGACTTCACTGTATTGAGTGCCATGGTTTGGGACCTGGAGAGAAAGGACATTTTTTTCTAATATGCAGAAGGTGTTATCAGCATCAACTCACCAAACTCTACACCCTGAAGTGACTCTGGAGTCAGCACAGAGGGGACACCTTTGTTTACTTTGCACCAAGAGTGAAGCAAGCCAGACACAAAAGGACAAATACTGTTTGAATGCATTACTATGAACTAAATATATTGTGTAACATATTGTTTGATCCACAAAAAAAAAAAAAAAAAATTTATATGTATCCATTACATTTAATGGAGAAATGTATATATTTATTCATCTGTGTTTACTTTTTAGTTTTTAATTGTTTATATTTTCGATTATTAAATGTACAAATAAAGTTAAGAGAAAAAAAAAAAAAACAGAAACTTGGAAAACAAAAAAAGATGTCACATGCGCTAGCAATGGCCTTGTTCTAGACCTTCCCCTCTTTATAACTTGATCTCTTGTCTCTGGTCCATCTTGCACAAATCGATTTTCTTTAAGCATCACTATGTCTCTACATTCAAAAACTTCAATGCCTTCACCTTTATTTATGAAACAAATTGGGACCACATCCTTCACGAAAGGGCCCCATCTTCTCTTTCCTACTACTATTCCTTGACATACATTCTTCTCTGTAGTAAGGCCAGTCTTCAGTGAGGACCCATAGGCTCACTCCTTCCTCTTTTCCTTTGCTCATATTGTTGCAGTCAACAGCATGTTTTTGCAGTTGTCCAGAATTCTTTTTCCTATCCCTTCATTCTGTCAAAACCTAGCCCTTCTTCAGAGCCTAGTTCAAAGCCCACCTCCTGCCCATGAGTACTATACATCCCCCAATCATTGCCTAAGTCTGTAAATTCCTACATCACTACTTTTTAGACAGAACCACAAATTTTGGCATTAAATTATTATACAAGGTCTTGAATTGTTCCACTTTGATTCAGATGAGTTAAAGAGTTTACAGTTAAACAGTAGACTTCCTAAGGATGGGAAGGCCTTATCCTGCAATACCTGCTGAGAGATATACACAAAGTAGACCCTAGATAAATACTTGTCTGCCATGTTTGTATTCTTACTATGATTTGGACATTTAAATCCCAAAAGGAGGATGTATACATCAAAATATTCTTTTAGGGATTGAAATGACAAAGTCGTGATAAAAATATAAACACAAGGACATAATTTCCTTTTCCTGGAAATTATCTGGGAATTTGGCACAATATTAACAATTAGCTTATGCCTCTGGTATTGTGCTATCACTAAAAAGGCACTGGGAGACAATGAATGAGTATTCTTATTTCATCTCAGTGGCCCTAAGTAAAGTTTCCAACCAAAGAACTATCTGAGATGTTAAAAACAAAAATTTCGTAAGAGTTTAGATATAATTATCACAATTACATAAGGAAAAGAGCTGTCATTAGTTAACACTCCATGCCAGTCACTGAGTTAGCACTTTATGTATGGTTTCTTATTCAACACTTATGATGACCCTGAGATTAGTACTTTCATTATTTCCACATTACAGATGATGAAACCAAGTCTCAAGAACGAGAAGTTACTTGCCCAAGGCCATACAGTTAAGACGTGAAAGGAGTCTGTATGACTCCTAAGGATGCACTCTTAACTGTTTCACTATATTTTACAACCCTTCATTAACATATGACGTGGGAAAGAGCATTTTTGCATTCAGCTCATCCAGTCATAATAGTATAGTATCTGGCTATCCGGAACTTTTTTGTCTAGGTATTTGGACAGCCTTATATCTTGTATTAGTCAGGGTTCTTTCAGTTGCGAGAGATAGAAACCTAACTCAAGCAAGCTTACTACATCTTTACAAGGAAATTTATTCACTTACATAACTAGGAAGTTTAAGTGGGGGAAGGGGAATATTAAGCATTACTAGATCCAGGTATTCAAAGGTTGTCACTGGAGCATTATCACTTACTCCTCTCTATCTTCCAGCACTTCTTTCTTCTGTGAGGGTTTATTCTCTGGAAGGCTCCACCCAGGTGGGACAAAGAAGACCACCATAGCTCCAAGCTTACAAGCAATCCCAGAAGAAAGAACTCACCTTCTTTCTCAATAGCTAAATTAAAAATCCCAATAAGAGTTCTCATTGGCCTTGTTCAGATCATGTGCCCATCCGTAAATCAATCACTGTGACTAGAAAGAAGTAGAGTTACTGATCTACCAAGTCTAGATCACATCCTTAATGCCACAGCTAGACAGTAGAGTTAACTCTACCAGAATCACAAGGACTAAAAAATAGGGAATAGGAGCTTTCCTAAAGGAATATTAAAGAAGTAGGGTTATGAAGACACCAAGGAAGTATCACAATCAGCTAGAATACTTATTTAAAATGCATATTTCTACACTTCAAACCAGAAGGAAGGAATCAGATGCTTCAGGGGTGGGGCTTGGGAATCAAATGCTCTCAAGCAATTTTTAAAAATGTAATAAACTTTATTTTTAAAGAGGTTTTAGATTATAAAAAATTACATAGAAAGTATAAGGGATTCCCATATACCCTATCCTCTCCCCTCCCACATCTTCCCCTATGAATAACATCTTATAATTGTGTGGTATATTTGTAACAATTGATGAATAAATATTGAAGCATTGCTATAAACCAAGTCTATAGTTTACATTGTGGTTTACACTTAATTCCAATGCACAAAAATGCCCTATGTTTCACCTATTATTCCCTCCCTCTCCCCTCAGAACCTCTGGTAACTACTATCTTTATAACAATGTTACATGTTCTTCCATTACTACAATATTAATGAGATTACTTTGTCCATGGTTGCAGTCCCCCTTAAGTTTGTTCATTCCTCAACCTTGAGGATTTGGGGATGGTGATGCCCACTCTGCCTCAGATTGAGAGGGGGCTTAGATCTTATAGGGCAGATGGAAGGAACTGTTTTGCTTGCAGTTGTAGATGCTTTCTGTAGTAACATGGTAATACATTGTGGTTTTAATCTGCATTTTCTTAGATACTACTGAGGTAGAACATTTTTTAACAGACTAACTGGCTATTCAGATTTCCTCTTCTGTGAAATGCCTATTCAAGTTTTGCCCATTTTTCTTTTGAATCTATCCTCTAGCTGATGTGTAGAAGTTAAATATATATTCTGGATATTGACTTTTTGTCAGTTATATCAGCTGCAAATGTCTTTTTCCAGTTTGTGCCTTATATTTTCACTGCTCGTGCTATCTTTTGATAAACATAAATTCATAATTTTAATGTAGAAAAATTTATATTTTCCTTTATGATTTGTATTTTGTAGCTTATTTAAGAAATATTTCCCTTCTCCAAGTCTATGATTTTTTTTATATTGCTTCTAACAGTATCATAATTTTTCCTTCCACATTTAAATCATAATGTACCTAGAATTTATTTTACCAGATGGATAATCAATTTTCCTGGCATCATTTATTTTAAAATCTTCCCTCACTGACTTGCTTCAAGTTACCATATACATATAAGTATATTCATATATACATCCATTTCTTATCTCTGTTATGTTCTATTAGTCTATTTGTCTATCTTTGAACTAATAGAACTGTAAGTTTTGCTCTCTGGTAAAGCAAGTCCCCCAACGTGGCACTTCTTCAGGAATAGCGTGTCCATTCATGGTCCTTTGCACATCCACATAAATTTTATAATTGAGTTATTAGGTTTAATGATGCTACTTATCTGTTTCCTTTTATTGAATTGTGTTTTCTAACTGTTGCTGTAGTACAGAAATGTAACAATTTAAACATATCGATATTGTATCCAATAGCCTTTTTAAACTTTACTTGTTTTAATAATTTATCTTTTGATTAATTTTTCAATCCTTATACATTTTATTCCTTTTTCTTGCCATACCACACTGGCTAGGAACTTCAGTACAATGTTGAAAAAAAAAAGCAGTGATAATAAAATCTCTCTCTCTTGTTCCTAATTTTAAAGGGAATGCTTTCAGCAATTCAACTTTGGGTTATGCCAATAAAAAAGATGAAGAAACTGCGCTGCTGAGAAATAAAATAGTCACCCAAGATCATAACACTTCCAAGTAGTAGAGCCAGGATTCAGCAGTGATCTAAGACCCTTTTTTTTTTTTTTTTTTTTTTTTTATCAATTTGTGTCAGTAAGCAAAAAAGTTAACTAGTGGTTCAATATTGGCAGTAAAAGGAGGTAAGTTTGGACTTAAGACGATCTAAACCACAATAAAAATAAAAGCATTTGAGCTCTGCTAAAGCTTTAGAAAATTTGGGGGTCATTCTGAGAAGCAAATATGGATCCAACCCTTCCTTAAAAGTGCTTGATGGCTCCCTACTACTCACAGGATAAAGTTCCAGTTCTCAGCAGACTACCCTTCCAGATTTATTTCCAGCCACCCCAACCCCTAATACTTTCAATCCTAGATTATTTTATTCCCCAGACTTACCATATATTTTCATGCTCCTGTGACATTAAGTATTCAGTGTTTCTTCCTGTTTTACAACTAAGACTTATTCATTAAACCAACAAATTCTAGAAGGTAGCAGAAATCGTGGTAAGCACTGAGGAGACAATGGCACAATAAACAATCTTGTCAAGGCTTTGGAGAAGAGGAAGTTGGGGGAGAAAGACAAAGGGAAGAATAGTAGTGCTCTAATGTGTCTTTCCATTTGCTTTAATTCAGTTTTTTACTTGTTAGCTGGATTGACCATTCTGAAGTCCCCTCTCTTCCATACTTTACTTCTTGTGCTTCTTTTCTCTTTCCTACATCCTTGGATCCATTTTTTTAAAAAAAGGGGGACAGAGAACTGGAGAAAGGGGTGAGTTAGAGGAACTGGAAAAATAAATGTCAAGGACAGCCATCTTGTTCCGTCTTTTTCTTCCAGCTTAAGATGTGAGAAAGGTGGCTGAGCATGAGCTAAACTGTGCAGCCTGTCTAACCCTGAAAAAAAAAACAAAAAAAAAAACCCAGCAATATCTTCATGCTAACTCCCCTCAAAAACTCTTAGGACTTGCATAAATCATGCTGCTCAAGGATATCAAGCTTTTCGTTTCTGAAGAAAGTTATAGATTTACTGGGTTTTAAGGTGTTCTTAATATATCAAAGCAAAACTGCAAAATGGCATTATCTTAAGCAGAACTACGAAGGTCTGGTTATTGTCCTAAGAACTAAGAACAAAGAGCATAAGATTAATAGAAATCTAGTTCAACTAGATCTGGGGAAGGTATTAGAATTCTTAGAACTGCTTAAATGAAGAGATTTTTAGTAAGCACATTTTCCAGCTATCAGAAGTAATAGAAAATGATTCTTTCAAGTCCTATAAAATAAAAATGTAGAAAAGAAAAATAATATAAGAGGTCCCTTATGGGAATACTGGGCATAGGTACTTTTTTTTTCTTCCTAAATCTCCCTTCCACACAGAAGAAAAAATAAATATCATATTAAAAAATGTACCTTTGCTTGTAAAATCATGTAAAATACTTTCTTGGGGTAGGGCATAAAGCTCTGCTTATCCACAGAGAAATTCCAATCTGTAAAGCATTATAAGCTAAAGGTAAAAATATACAAATCTGAATTCACCTTGGCTCAGTCGAATAGTCCCCCATCAGAAGAGTTTATGCTACCATCTAGTGGCTCATTTAGGGAAAAGATAATTGGACCATTCAAAATGTTCCAACTGAACAATCTAGTAGATAAAAATAAACCACTCTGTCCTGAAAGAAAACAGATTAAGAGCAATAATGCAAAAACTATACAGTAGACTATAGTGGAAAGGTCTTTGGATAAACAGTCTGAGATCTGAGCTCTAGCTCTGAGCACTCTTATTCACAGCTGTGTGACTCTGGAAAAGTCATTTTTCCTCTCCAAGCTTGTTTGTCATTTGTAAAATGAAGTGACTGCACCAGATCAGTGCTTTCCAAATGGCATTAATTATACACAATGTAATAGGTCATGACCAAAATTATCTTTATTTAAATGTAACAGGGAAATGGATGTGGCTCAAGCAATTGGGCTCCCATCTACTATATAGGAGGTCCAAGGTTCAATTCCCAGGGCCTCCTAGTGAAAGGTAAGCTGGCCCGCTCAGGAGTGCTGGCCCACACAGGAGAGCTGGTCCATGCGGAGAGCTGGCACAGCAAGATGACACAATAAAAAGAGACACAGAGGAGAGACAATAAGAGACACAGCAGACCAGGGAGCTGAGGTGGCGCAAGAGATTAAGCGCCTCTCTCCCACTCCGAATGGTCCCCACATCGGTTCTCAGTGCCACATAAAGAGAAGACAAGCAGACACAGAAGAACACATAGAAAGCAGACAGCAAGTGCAAAACAATGGGGGGGAGGGGGTGGGCGCGGGGAGAGAAATAAATAAATCTTTAAAAATAAATAAATGTAACAGAAAAATATCAGAGTGCATCATAAGTTATAAGGGTATTGCTTCATGAAATTTGTTGTTTCAATAAAATATATGCATGTGTGTTATCTGAGTGTGTGTGTCTGTGTGCCTATGTGTCTCAGCTAAGACACAATCTAAAGTAAAATTGGCCAAAAAAGATTGCAAGTCTCTAAGATTCCTGTAAGCTCTAAAATTCCATGTTCCTATGAATTGTAACCATCAGCCCTTCTTCAGAGAGCTGATACAGGTCTGCTGCCTGCTTAATTTATAGATATCTGAGGGAACTGTCTAATGTCCAAGGGAATGCCTTTGTTTCTCTATTTAATAACTTAAAAAGACTCCAATCAAAATAGATGGAAATAGTTATCTGATTTTATATATTTTGTTTTGTTTTGTTTGTTTTTTTCCAGAGAAAACCACCAGTCTTTCTAATATAGTGTTTCTCCAGACATGGCCCAGGGACCAACTGCATCAGATTTACCTGGAGTATTTGTTTAATATACAAGTTCTTGCTCCCCTCCCCCACCCAGCCCAAATGAAACAATATCTGGGTGTAGGGCTCAGTAATCTGCATTTCTCCCAAGTAACCGAGGTGATTCTTATGCACTCTAAAGTTTAAGAAATACTAGTTTAATGTTCAAAGACATTTTTGTGGAGAGTGCACTTAGTTAAATAATTGTGATTCACGTCCATCCTAACATCCTCTATGCGATCTCTGTCCTTTCCTCCCTTTACCTCCTCCAAAAGATGATCCTTTCGCATTCTCATCTCAGAAGGAGAACGGATCCCTTATACCAAGAAGGAATTAGGCCAATGGAAACTCCAGTGATTTCTGGGTATAAGAGCTACAATATCTAGCACACAACTTGAGAGCAAATCCTATTTTTAACATATTGAGCTATGTTGAATAGATCTTAAACAGTCATTATTCCTTTACACATAATCATGTTTGATACTTTTAAACAAAGCTCAAATCCTCTTTCTCTCCCCAACTTCCAAATAAATACTTCTGAGGGTTTGTGGACTATATCCTTGCTGCTTAAAGGGTGGACCCTATACCAGCAGCATCACCATCACCATCACCTGGGAGCTCATTAGAAATGCAGATTCCCAAGCCATCCCAGAATCTGAATCATCTGCATTTTAACCAAATTCCCACAGGCGTATAAAAGTTTAAGAAGAACTGTTCTATACCTAGTTGACATGAAATAGTTAACCAGTAAATGTATGGGTGGCTGCAGCCAGGATTTTTAGTGAAGCACTTAGGAAATAAAAAGGTAGTGGCTTCTATTCAGCAAACACGTTTTTTAACACAGGCAACGGTTCTCTTTCTTGTCAAAAAAGGTGGGGGCCCTAACATACCTCCTTCCTGTATAGGACAGTTCAGAGCAATGCGTAGCAGAGGGGGGTGGGGGGAAAGACTAAGAGGCAGAGAGAGAAAAAAATGAGAGTATTTTTTACAGAAAGGATCACAAATCTCTATGAGATTCTGCACTAAATAAAGTGGTTGCCACCCCAGAGACTGAAAAATTGCCTATATTCATATGAAGTCCCTGATATAAGGAAATGAGCAAGTCAATTCCAGAAGAGGCAGGCCCAAAAAGATCAAAGGCCCACCCCTAAACCCAACAGGATGCCAGAACAAGACTATAGTAGTATTTCTCTGAGTTTCTCAGTAGAGATTCTATTGCCTTAGAGACATCAAAGCAGACACTGATTGTTGTCTGAATGTTTGCATGTTCTCATAATTGCTATCACAGTATTTTGAGGAAGCTGAGTCTGGGTAGGGGATCTGCCTAGACAGTTTTAAGGATTAAGGTCTTGATATTTTTTGGTCCAAATGGAAAGTGATAATAAAACCCTAAGTACATCCCTTGTAATATCCTTGATATCAGAGGCCATTTCTTTCTTAAGAAGCGGGTATGAAATGAGCCATATATGAATCAAATACCAATAAATGCCCAGTCAGACCCTATATCCCATCTGGCTCTTGGAGCAAAGGAATATCTTTCCTGTTTTTGGGTGGTCTCTCTCTTATTCTGACATCTGCTGTTCCTAGCACAGTATTTCTTCCAGTAGCTCCTGGGAAAGGGTGTATGGTAGGTAAAATATGAAATCTTTCACATTTGACTGATAATCTGGCTGTCTGTAGAATTCTAGGTTAAATTGTGAAGGCATTGCTCTGTTGCCTTTATTTATTTAAACAAGTTTATTATTGTTATTTCCCCATCCCCCCACCCTGCTGTTTTTGCTGTCTGCGTCCATTCACTGTGTGATCTTCTGTATCTGTTTCTTTTTATCTTCTTGTTTTTACTCCTCTAGGCTTCACGGGAATTTGATCCTGGGGACCTCCTGGCTCGCTGTGACGGGCCTGGCATGCCTTTACCAGGAGGCTCCGGGGATCAAACTCAGGTCCTCCCATATGGTAGATGGAAGCCCAATCGCTTGAGCCACATCCACCTCCCTCTACTGCCTTTTAGATTCCAGTATTGCTTTTGAAAAATCTGAAGCCATTCTTATTTCTAGCCTGTTGTATTTGACCTTTTTTTCCTCATTCTCTAGGAATTTATAGAACCTTGTCTTTGTCCTCTGGGTTCTGAAATTACAAAATGATGTGCCTTATTATATTGGTTTGAAATGGATTCTTTAGTTCTAGGGAATTTTCTTGAATTATTTCATTGAAAAATTCCTTCCTTTCATTTTCTCAGTTCTCTCTTTTAGAAACTCTATTATTCAGGTGTTAGACCTCCTGAAATAATATTCCAATGTTCTTTTCTTTTCTCTCCTATATTGCATGTCCTTAATTTTTTGCTCTATATCCTGAGATGTCTTCAACTTTATTGCTTAACCCTTCTAACTAGTTTATCATTTTTGTGATCATATTTTTAGGTTCCATGAGTTCTTTTTTATTCCCTAACTATTCTTTTTATAGTGCTCCATTATTGTTTCAATATTGAAATATGTTCTTATCACTCTGAGAATATTAATGGTAATTTTTAAAATGTTTTTCTTCTCCCTGCATTGTATCTGTTTTTTCCAAGTTATTTTTTCTGTTTGTATGTTTTAGTATCTTTCCTTTGTGTTACAGCTTTCATCATATGTCTGAAAATCTTTGGTAGTTGTAGCAGTTTGATATTATTTATGAATTCTAAAAAAAGATATTATGTTTGTAAACTGGTTGTTCCTCTGGGCATGAAACCCTTTGATTGCATTAAATTCAAAGGTTTTACATTTACTTGATTATATCAAGATTAGGGCTTTGATTCGGCCACATCAGTAGGGCATGGCTCAGGATTGAGTCCCTGCCCCCTTGGTGGGCTTTATAAATGGACAGTCACTCAAGAAGATGCACAGAAGATACAGAAGAAGAAGAGAGAATGTTGTCAGTTTTGATCCTGATAGTTGCTGCTGAAGTGAACAGAGCAGCTGAGCCCTATGCCAGCCTACAGCTGAGATCACAGAGCCTTAAGAGGAAAGAGGAAGGCTGAATCCTTGCAGATATCACCCACCATCTTGCATCAACACGTGGCAACAGATTTTGGGTGAGAAAGTACCTCTTATGGTACCTTGAGTTGGACTCCTTAGGACCTTGTAACTGTAAGCTTTCACCCCAAATAAATACCCTTTATAAAAGCCAACAGCTAACTGGGAGCTCTAAATACCTGGGTGGCACTTGCCCACTATGACCTTTATCATTAGATGCTCTGGAGGACCTATTTAGTTAGAGAGTCTCCAATACCATTATGTGATATAGTGCCATTTGGTAGCTAACCTGACAGCCATTCTGACTCCATTCTTGTTAGCAGAAAAATGATTTTTTAGAATGATAATTTGACTAATCCAAGGTATGAATCATAGTCCTGTGGGAGTAGCTGAACAGTCTAATAAAGTGTCCAAAGGGCACAGCAAATCTTGGCCATGGGTTGGGAAAGCATCCATTTTAGAGTAGCCCAATCCAGAGGTAGAGAACAGAACTGAGAAAAGCCCCAGTGGCAGGTATGCTCAAAACCATGTAAATAGTTATATCATGAGCCCAGGCTGCATTTGTCTATTTAGACTACAGAAAGTAATTAAGGAGAGAGGGATCAAAGGAAGCAGTTTCCACCAAAAGTTATCAGGTACTAAGCATACTTGGTAGGGAAACTGAGGCAAACATTCAGGCTACAAATGAAGCCAATATTGTGGGAGGGAAGGAAAAAGCCATAACCCCGGGATTACCTAGGCAGATACAAATTCAACTCAGGACTTCCTGTTAAAGATGGAGGGTTACACACAAGAATTTAGTTCCACTTCCTCACTAAAATGACAGCAGAAAGAATTATATTCTTTTAAGGGATAACGCAAAAGAACAAAGAGAACAGAAGAAGTGACAACAACCACCAAAACTGAGGAAGAGGGAAAGCAAATGGAACAGTAGTAACTTACTTGGCAGACCTGAGAAATCTGAATTCTAAGCTGGCAGCGGGAAAAACAAACATCAAAGCAAATTACACTGCATAATTGCCAAAAAGGTTCAGGAATTGTCAAAGCCAGTATCTCTAGAAATAGAGGGAAGGGTAGGTAAAGGTGGGGCCAAAAACATGAAGATCTGTTGAAAATGTGGTTAAGGAGTTAGACTCCCCTACAACTCTCCCCCCATCCTAGTCAAGCAAAAGATCATCACAAAATACTGAAGGTTTATTCTCTGGAAAGGGTATAACAGAAGATCTGTGGGTTTGAGAACACCAGGCATAAATGAGAGCAAGGGTTTGGTGCTAAAACAGGGAGATGTGTTAACAAAACAACAAAGTCTCAGATGGCCAATGAAGATCTTTTTAAGTTCAACTACTAATCAAAGAAATATTAAATTAAAAAGCAAGATGTAATTTTTTCCTATCAATCTCGAAAAGCTAATGATAATATCTAGTGTTAATGAGGACACAAGAAAACCAGCTCTTTCACATACTGTTGGGTGAGATTAAATTGTTTATACATATATTATACATATATATATATGTGGAAGTTTGACAGTATCTATCAAAAACCTTAAAATTGTTTGGTATGATACTGCAATAATGGACACCTGACATTATATATTTGTCAAAGCCTATAAAAATGTACAGCACAAACTGTAAATGATAATGTAAACTGTATTAGTCAGGGTTCTCTCGGGAAACAGAATCAACAGGAGGTATCTGTCAATAATATGAGATTTTAAAAGAGTCTCTCATGCAACCGTGGGGATGCACAAGTCCAGGTTCCACAGGCAGGCTGCAAACCAGGGGCTCCGATGCAAGTCCGATGAAAGGTCCTTAATGAGTTTCTGGGAGAAGCTGACTGTCTAACGACCAGCTGGAAAATTCTCTCTGAATGTTGAAATCACTTCCCCTTTTAAGGCATTCAACTGATTGGATAAAAGCATCACCCATTGATGATGCAATCTCCCTGATTGATGCAGATGTAATTAGCCATCCATGCAGTAAACTCACTGGTGATCGAAGTCCATAAATGCTCTTGTATTACAATTAGCCCAGTGCTTGCTGGACCTAACACCTGGACACAATTACCTGGCCGAGTTGACACATTAGCCTAACCATCACATAAACTATAGACTTTGGTTAGTAGCAATGCTTCAATATTGATTCATCAATTGTAACAGATGTACCACACTAATGTAAGATGTTAATAATAGGGGAAACTGGGTGTGGGGAGATGTGTGTGTGTGTGTGGCGGGGGGGGGGGGGG